>JANIHY010000209.1:64115431-64125847 GCA_027479065.1 Erythroxylum brevipes | reverse complement strand
CTGGTTTAGTAGATGCATTAAAGAATCTCTTCTTAGAAATAGAGCACACAAAATATGCCTAACATATCTATGCCAACTAGTCTAAGTTGTATGAAGGCCACATATAGGAGTTTATTTTGACAAGCAGTTAATTGCACAACGAAAGTGGAATTTAATAAAAAATGGAGCAATTGAAGAATTTATAAAAAAAGGCTTACGATGACTTTAAATCGAAGAATCCTAAGACTTTTATGAAAGCATTTATTAGAATAAGACTAAAATGTGAAATTGTTCATAACAACATATTAGAGACATTTAATGGATTGATCCATGAAGTACGACGCAAACTAATTAAGCAAAGTTGGAGTACTTATAAGATATCAACATTGTTTTGAAGTTGGACAAAATAAAAAAGGATGCAAAAATAAGGGCCAACTTTTGAGACCACTTGAAATCACTAATATAAGTATATATTTATTTATAATTGTGTTTTTGCTACATATTCTTGAAATTAATGGTCATTCATTTCAAATTTTACATGTATAATGCAGACAAAAAGAGGAAGACCATTAAAAATAATTTGGCACCTACATCCAACATTGACAATGGTGCAAGAAGAAGAGGTAAACAATTAGTATTTATAGGATCCAACATTACAACGTCTCTTGGTGAGTGAATATTCATATCTAATTTTTATTTTCCTTTAACTTTTTTAAATATCATAAACATTTGTGTACACAGGCCACCAAAGGATGTGAAGTAATGTTTGGAGAAGTTAGTACGAACACTTATTTTACGGTTTGTTACCAAATTACATTTTTTAGCTAATTAATGATTATTTATTACTAATTAGTAATATTATTTTTTTTATTGTTGTTTATAAATGGATGGAAGTCAAGTTCAAATGTTTAAACAAACTCAAGCTTCTCAAAATACAAATGTTCAAACAAGAACTACAACTCGAAGAAGATTCAAAATAAGGGCAAAAAATTTAACTCCAGCAAAATATCAATTTGATGGTGGTTAATTAATAACAAATAAACCATGCTTCAACTTTGTGTTGTGATTTGGATATGTATTTGAACTCTGTGTTGTGATATATATATATGTATCTGAACCTTATGTTGTATTTGGATATAAATAGGATGTTTTACTATTTTGGATATGGATATGGATATTTGATTTTCTTAGATAATTGATCTTCAATTATTGCCTTTTTGTTATTTGTTTGTTGTAGTTTTAACTGAAGATCCTGAATAGACCTACTTCTTTGTGTTAAGTGTTGCTAGTCTTAATTGAAAAACTTTCAATATTGCGAGTATACATATTGTATATTGTAACATAACTGATATCGATCCCACAAGGATTGAATATAGTCACCTAACAACTTGAATTACACTTTGTTAAAGGTAACCAAAAGATTGAATTGATTGAAAATTAAAGTAAACTAATAAAACTTGATAACTGAATAAGCAAAAGATAACAATGAAATCAAAGTTACTCAATAATGGAAACTTAAGAATTATTTTATCCTTGTTTTATCTTCCCTTCACCTTGTAAATTCAACTATGCTTGATCGTAGATATTCAAATGTTTTAACTACCCTCTCTTGAGATCTAATCAATTAATCCTAATTGAAATAGATAAAAGTTGAGTTGTAATTTCTCGATTTCTCAAAACTACTCCTAACTATTCAATTGGATTTGAAGCAATGATAAGGATAATTAACTCGCAATTAAGATCTCTCTTCAATCGCTTATTAACTTAATATTTGTAAGTATATTAAGGTACCAACTCTTATTGCACAAATTAACATAAATAACTTGATTTAATATCTCAATTTAACTCAATTATGAGCACAAACAAATATCACAAAGCTGTAATATATTAAATTCAACAAGGTAAAAGTTCCATAATATAGATTTAGCTCTATAGCCATGTTCAAAACAAAACTATTCATATTTACCATACCTGGTAATGGGATAGAATAAGATAAAATAATGAAATCGACTTGAGGCCTTGATCTGTAAAATATGGAAAGCTAGAATTGATCTTGATGTTTCCATTTTTTTATCTTCTTTCTTATGATGTGCAACTATTTTTGTGTCTTTTTCTTCCTTTTATGATGTCTTCGATAACTCAAATTGCTTCTCTTACCATGTGGCCTTCATAATATCCTTTTATAGCAAAAACTAGGTTTTCTGGGAGATATTCAATCACTTACATGGTCACGTAGGTCACTATGTGTCTCAAAAACACCTCAATTGGTGACTTTGTATGGTTGCATAATCATACACGAGCAATTTGCCCATATATCTTCGTAAGGGACAAAATAATGTCTTTAAAGCTCCACATGTTTACAGTAACTTACACGGTTACTATACACGACCGTGTATCTCCAAATTTGCTTCAATTCTTTTATTCTATGCTATAATTTCACTCAAATTCTTCTCCTCTTAGTCTACGAAGGTGGTTATCACCTAGAAACACACGAAGCAAAATATGTACAAAAAAACTATAAAACTCTTAAATAACAAGCAAAACTCTTAAAAACTCAAACTCAACATACCCCAGTGCACAAGACTCCCTGCTTTGCAAAGGTCAGGGGAGGTTCATCAATGTGTGCAACCTTTCTTTTATCGTGACTCTAACTTGCGACCTTTTGGTCACAAATGAGCAACTTTACTAGTTGCACTAAAGCTCACCCTCAAACAAAACTCTTAAATATGAGTATATAAATATAGTCAACTAATCATTTATCACTACGTAAAATCCATTTTCGTTATTACAGATATATATCTATTAAAACCTCTTTGAACTTGTTATTATTGAGATTATGGTGTGACATTTTGATTAAGTTCAAAGATACATTTAGGCAAATCATGTTCGAAAGGTATTGAAGATCTTAAACTTGTTTCAATAATGAAATGACCAATATTTTGTTTATAATGTCAAAATAGTTTGATCACTACAAAAATTTCCTAAAAATGCATTACAACATACAAAATATTTTGCTAAAAGTATCAAATAAATACCAAAAGATGAAATTATGTTTAAGTACTTAAAGCAATTCAATTGGCATAATTATACATGCAAATACTTCCCTTTTGTTTTGCTCCTTAAGATACTATTGAACTGTAGGTTTTTTAAAAACAACATTAGATGCCCATGACATATAGTCACATGGAACCTATAAAATAAAAATAAAAACACCAATATCAAACTTATATCAAATTTTGAATTATTTATGAATTATAAATAAACTCATCCTTTGCGCGATAACATATCTTATGGATAAAATTCTTACACCAATGTACATAAGATGCTCGGAAAACTTTTTACAACAACCAAACCTCAACTCTTTTACCAAGACCATATAATTATAAAATACTTAGAATTTGAATGATCACTATTCGATTGTATAAGATTAATTTCATATAAGATATGACTAAAATAATCATAATTCATTGATAAAGACATAAGGCCAATACTTATAGTTATTATTACATTGATAAAAATGTTGAACGATATTAGCATTTGATATCTATAGCTCATCTTGTCATTACAATTGGAAAAATCAATATAGAGAATCTAAAAAATTACTTAGGATAACAATATCCATATTATATACTAAATATAATAAAAACAAAAATTACTAATCTTGTTTTATCGTTGAACATAATGCCTTATCTTGACAAAATTGAGAGTATCAATCAAACAACAAGGCGTACCAAGTCAATGACCATCAAAGACAATTATGAGACATATATAATTGTTTTTCATAAATCCTAAATTTTCGTTGTATAAAGACAATTATAAGTCATATGTAAATTTCACTAGAAGTTTTTACATAACATGCAACAATCATTAGTAGCCATATGAATATGTGAAAGTAACCATTCATTACTTACTAACTACTAAGAAGCCATAAATCATAAATGAGTAGTCATATGATGATTAAAATATTGTTGGTCAAGGGGAAATAGGAGAGGACTACTGTGGAATGGAGATTGTAGTAGAGTAATCATGTTTTAACAGGAGGGGACTATAATTGAAAGGGAAGCAAGAGATGACTATTGTGGAAGGGAGTTGTAAGAGAACAATCTATTGCAACAAGAAAGCCCCACCACTAAAAGGGAAGTAAAGGAGGACTAAAATTAATCATATTATAGCAGAATATCATTGATAATTTGGGAAATTAGGTTTTGTTTTGTGTTTAAAATTTAATTGAATATTGAACAAATGAGTTGGAAAAAAAAGATACACATGTTAGCCATGTGGCATATTAATGTTAACGAGAAAATTAATGTTAGGTTATTTTCATGGCAAATTGAAAGGTGAGGTATTTTAGTGTTTCTTTTTAAAGTTTAGGTTAGTATTGTAAAATTAAGAAAATTTTGAGATTTTTTATGATCAACACTTGTTAAATTAAGTACACTGGTTAGAAATTTTTTTGAATTTTATAAATATCCAATTTACCCATTGATCTTATTTAACTCAAAAACCTATTGATTATCATGTTCAATTAATATAAGCTTGTCTCAATGAAACTATATGTGATTGTTACTACTAATATTCACATTACGTAAAGGATTTCCACATTTTGTACCTTAATTTAGTTTTATATAACATGCATTGTTTTGTGATACAAAGGAGAGCAAAGTAAAGCCAAAAGCTTATATAAACTAAAATAAGCCAAAAACCAAAATTAAGAGCTTAAAACTAGCGCATTGCCCTATTTTTTACACCATTATCAAGCTTCTCGATAAACTAAAATAAAATATCATAATCTCAGCATAAAAACTTAGACTAATGACCTAAAGAGACCTAAAGAATATAGAATGAAGTATCAATCAAACAATAAGGCGTACCAAGTTAGTGACCATCAAAGACAATTATGAGACACATATAATTGCTTTTCATAAATCCTAAATTTTCGTTGTATAAAGACAATTATAAGTCATATGTAAATTTCACTAGAAGTTTTTACATAACATGCAACAATCATTAGTAGTCATATGAAGATGTGAAAGTAACCATTCATTACCCACTAACTACTCAGAAGCCATAAACCATAGATGAGTAATCTGTTAAGAATTTAGACCTTCCAAACCCATATCCAAGAATATTTAATAGACTAAAATATCAGAAAATAACAACACAAGAGAATTTACGTGGAAACTCCCAAATCGGAGAAAAACCACAGGCACCGAGAAGAAAATCCATTATGTGGAAATTTCTTACAATCACACAATTTTTCCTCCCACCCAATCCCTAAATACACCAACACACTCATAAAGAAATACACAAGATGAACTCTCCAACTCTCACCTCAAAAGAAGAATTCAACTAGAGTCAAATTTATACTACAAATCTTTGACTTTATTTGGTGCATTAGACAAGGAGATAGCAACCTCCTTATATAAGTAAGAACATTGCTTCAATTGTTGTCTCCAACCAATATGGGACAACAAAGGAGCCAACCTCAACATAATCATATGATGATTAAAATATTGTTGGTTAAGGGGAAATAGGAGAGGACTACTGTGGAATGGAGATTGTAGTAGAGTAATCATGTTTTAACAGGACTACCATTGAGAGGGAAGCAAGAGACTACTTTCGTGGAAGGGAGTTGTAGGAGAATAATCTATTGCACTAAGAAAGCCCTCCCACTAAAAGGGAAGTAAGGGAGGACTAAAATTAATCATGTTATGCTAGAATATCATTGATAATTTGGTAAATTAGGTTCTGTTTTGTGTTTAAAATTTAATTGGTTTAAACCCATCATTTAAATCAAAATTTACCATGAATTGATTAGGTATGATAATATTCCATATTAATTAAATGATTGCAATAAGTTTAATGAAAGACTAAATCATAAATTAAATAATTGAGATAACTACAACTATTTGATTTAGTCTTCTTGTTTCTCAAAAGTTAATATGCAAATTCATAAATAATTTATTTACTACTTGTACCAATCATTCATGACAAATGTAGATGAATAAAATCATGAATAGTAATAGAACAACTAACATTAAATTAATTTGTCGTATTAATCTATATTGATTAATTATGAAATAAAAGAACATAAAGTAAGAAATACTTGAATTAAAGTAAAAATCTAGGTTTAAAACAAAACTTCACAAAGTTATAACTAGAATTTTAAGTCCCCTTAAACGAGAAAATTTAGATTTAGAGTTTCACCATCAAAATAGAAAAAAAAATAAAATATGAAGAGAAAATGCAAAGAAAAACAAAAAAGAATTATGGAGAAGGTCTATGACGTTCTCCTCAACTTTCTTACTGCCAAAATAACTTCTTTCAATATTCCAGAGATTATCTTCTAAATAAATACAAATCCTTACATAATAAGGTTGTAAATGAGTCTTCTATTTAAATTGAAACTCTTGAAGTGAATCTAGCTTTAGGCATGATTTCACCTTATCCACAGTAGCAATTTGTCATATTTTTCCAAAATTCGTAGTTTTAACAAATATTACTTCAATTTGATCTAATCTTCACTTATCATCTCCCAACAAAAGAGATAAATCCCATTAACATAATCAAATCACATCTTATAAAAGGATATGCATATTTTTTAATGTAAATTAAACATTTAAAGCATATAAATTATTTAATACACTAATAAATATTATTGCAACCTTTAAAGGAGGTGTTTTTTTTAATGAAAAGAACATTTGGGATTGAAATAGACATAAACCTACCTATGTCTTTTATGATAAAGATTTTGAGCATGAGCAAATTTTTGATGTTTGGAAATTCATCAAATACAATTGTAAGAATTATTGAAACTTTACCAATAATTGTTGCAGTCAATAAAGAAGAATCTCAATCTCTTTGTTGAGTTAGAAGAAGGCATACTTGGATGGAATAATATAAGGTAATTGTAACTGAAAATCTAGTTACTCACTTTGCTTTATTTTCAAATTATGACCCTACAACTTTTGAGAATTTTGACGAAGAAGGAAAATGATGAGATGTGATGGATGATGAAATTGATTCCATTAAAAGAAATGATACTTAGGAGCTATCTAATCTTTCAAATAAACACAAAATCATTAGTGTAACGAATTTGAAAGAAAATGGTAAAGTTAATACAATGTATGTTTAATGGCCAAAGGATACAAGTAACATTATGTGATAGACTACATAAAAGTTTTCTTTTTAGTTTTAAGATATGAAATAATCAGATTGGTGATTACATTGGAAGCATCTAATTCTTGGCTTATTTTTAGTTAGATATCAGATTGATGTTCTTATATTGATACTCGGAAGAACATGTATTTTTCAAATAACTCCTTGGTTATGTCAAGATTGGAAATGAGTATAAAGCTTACAAATTAAAGAAAGTCTTTTATAAACTAAAACAAGCTCCACGGACTTGGTATAGCCTTACTGAGAACTATTTTCTTAAAGTTGATTTTTCAAAATATCCTTATGATCATACACTTCTTATTAAGATTGAAAGTAAATGGAAAAATACTCATTATATGCTTGTATATCAATAACCTTATATTTACTAGAAATTCTAATACCATGCTTAAAGATTTCAAAAAGATTATGATAGATGAGTTTTAAATGTCTAATCTTGGTATAATGCGTTACTTCCTCGGTATAAAAATGGTACGATCATGTTATGAGAATTTTTTTTTCTAAAATAGATATGTGAAAAGATTTTGATAAGTTTTATAGCTTATAATACAATAAACACTCAAATAGTATTTGCTTTAAAGGTACATAAAGGTTATGAAGGGAAGAATTTTAACAACACATTTTGCAAACAACATGTGGGAAGTTTGATGTATCTAACAATAACAAGATTAGATATAGTGACTTTAATTAGTAAATACACGAAGAATCCTACAAAGGTATAAAGAGAATCCTTCATAAAAACTAACGACTTTGGAAAATTTTCCAAGAAAGGAGAAAAGTCCAATTTATTGGGGTTTACTATTGGATCCCAAATGTTTCATAAAAGTTAGAACTATTTGAAGGAAAAATTTTGGCAAGTAGTCATGAGTAAAGAGCAAATGAATGAAAATTTTTGAACCAAGAATTGATAGATAAGAGTAAGGTAGAGAATGAGAAGTGTGGATAGATTCATAATTTTCCTTGGTACTTTCAGTGGATAATAGATTTCGAAATGCGAAGAATTAAGGTGAAAGTCAGAAGTAGAATGAAAACAAAACTGAATAAATTCGTGTAGTAAGTTGATGAAGAATATGTATAGAGGTGTATGTTCTATCATTGGTGTTCATGATTAGTCATGGACTATAAGTTTTCTTTATATGATATTGATTTGGAATGGAGTTGAGAATGAGGAGTAAATGAAGTAGAAAAGGTAATCTTAGTATGATTTGTGTTAATGAAAGATTTTGAAACAAAATGGGTGGTTGATTTGGAAAATGTTCACAAGATGATGCTTCAGTCTTTTAGCCATGATTTTTTCTCTAGTTATCCAAACGAGATGATTCTTAATTTGGATTAAACTAGAAAACATATGGCTACATTTATTATGAAGAAATCAAATTTAAATTTTGTCTTTAAGAATCTCAAAATTTTTCATGAAGTTGATAATTGGGTGTAGTACATTGATGGATGAATGGAAAGTACGTATTCTGAATTTAAGAGAAAAACTAGATTAATCTAGGCTAAATTTAGGCAAGTGTGTCTACTAGTAAGTTGTAGATCTTTCTTTTATCTTTCCAACGATATATAGTATGAAAATTTTGAACTTCTAGGCCGAAGGTCATGGTCCTTATAAGGGAAGATGTGCAAGAGAGGAGTTGTATCTTCTGCCTTCTTGCTTCTTCTGTGATGATGTCATCCCCTTATGTGTTTCTTCTGTGATGACGTTATCTTTTTCTGTGTTGTGCTTCGTCTGTGTTTTGCTTTTTCTGCCATTTTGTTTCTTTTGTGATGATGTCATCTTCTTCTGTGTTTCTTCTATGATGATGTCATCTTCTTTTGTGTTTTGCTTAGTCTGTGTTTTGTTTCTACTGCTTTTCGCTTCTTCTGTGTTTTGCTTCTTCTGTGTTTTGCTTCTTCTGTCTTTTGCTTCTTTTGTCTTTTGCTTCTTCTGCCTTTCGCTTCTTCTGTGTTTTGCTTCTTCTGTCTTTCACTTCTTTTGTATTTAGCTTCTTCTGCCTTTCGCTTCTTCTGTGTTTTGCTGAGGTGTCTTCTTCTGTGTTTTGCTGATGCGTCTTCTTCTACGTTTTGTTGACGTGTCTTCTTCTGTGTTTTGCTCCCTCTGCTTTTCGTTTCTTCTGTGTTTTGCTACTTTTTGCCTTTCGTTTCTTCTATCTTTCATTTCTTCTGTGTTTTGCTATCTTCTGCCTTTCGTTTCTTTTGTCTTTTGTTTCTTCTGTGTTTTGCTATCTTTTGCTTTTTGCTTCTTCTGTCTTTTGTTTCATCTGTGTTTTATTATCTTCTATCTTTTGCTTCTTCTATACCTATCTTTTGTTCCATTTTCGACCCTTCTAACGATAGAATCTATCTTCAAGATCAGCACAAAAGTTGTAGATCTTGAAGTTCTCTTTCGAACCATATAAAAAACATCTTAATGCGATATCTGTAGGGAAAGTTATAGTAAATTTTTCACTTCTTCTGTCTTTTTCCATTCGTCTATTTTTTTCCTTTGGCTTCATCTAATCCTATCGTCTGATCCATTTTGACCATTCAGATGATAAAATCTGACCTCAAGGTCTTCTTCAAAGTTGTAGATTTCAAAGTTATCTTTGAAATCATCTTAAGATGATCTTAATCTAACATCTTTAGTGAGAGTTATGCTATTTGTCCCGAGACAAGTTTGATATGATTGAGGACCAAATCTTGTTTAATTTTTTCGACCATAATTTTGCTATCCAACCTCCAAATGAAGTGATTCTTGAACCCTTAGATTCCCAACACTTTTCTTTTTACATCTCTATGAAAGGTTATAGATTTTGGTATTGATGTGAAAAAGATGTATTAAATCAATTAAGGGTAGTGATTGGAAGAGTAGGAATTAGATATGATACTGAACATACTGCAGTGTTTTGATAATTTCTGGATCGATAGAGCTCCGAATGAGATGATTCTAGTTTCAAGATAAACTAGAGACATGGAGCTACAAAGGATATGAAAATTCAAAATCTAATTCAGTCTCTAAGACTGTCAATTCTGGATGAAAGTTGGGTACAGTGCACTGTTTCAATATAAAGAAGTCCGGAAATGTTTGGGACAATACTTATAGAGTTCTGAACCGAATTGATGGATTTTGGTATCCTCAGAAATGTAAGACAATAGAGAAGATTCTTCTAGAATAAAGTGTTATGTTAGAATGTTCCAGGGGTATTTTTGGTAAGACACTTAAGTATAAAAGACATAAGGCATAAATGGAAGGGCAAATGGGACAATTCTCAATCATTAAGG
>JANIHY010000209.1:64088635-64101230 GCA_027479065.1 Erythroxylum brevipes | reverse complement strand
TACTAAATTTAAATTATTTGTATCTAATTAAATTCATAATTATTAATAATTAATATTAAATAATTATAATTCTTATTAACAAATAATATTAAATAGTTAAATAATATATATTTAGTTGATAGTAAATCATATTATAAAAAACAAAAAATAAAATTCCTTTTTATGTTTTCGTAAGTTAGAAAAATTAAAAAAAAACTAAAATTAAAAATTGAAAATTTATGTTGACTATAGATTGTTATCTACTGATATTATTTTATGTTATATCAGCATGAAACATCGTGTTTTCAGCTTATCTTCTTTTCAGATAATATCACATTTGTTTCTGCTTTATCCCGTGGTAAAGCCTGGTTACTTTGTTACGTTTATTCTGACCCATATCGTTATTTGAGCACCTACTGGCATGCATTACTGAGAGATACGGATTCCTGAGCGTGGACTTTCTGTGACGTCGCACTCATCATCTCCACAAGTTTCGGGAACAGTACAGAACAGGAGCCTTTCGATAAACGCAAAGGACAGGAGTAGATCAAGATTAATGCTTGATCTTGTTTTACTAATCTATTATTAATACTGAAATGATGAACTGACATGTGAGACTTCATTTAATGAAAGTAAATCTATCTTGGATTTATCATTCATATTGATATCTTGAGCATACATGATTTAAACAAAGCATGCTTATCAGAAACCATTATTCTCATGTAATCATCTGACGTGAATGTTGCTTGCACGTGTTATACTTCAATCTGATTAAATTATTTAGGAATGTGATGTGAGATAGACATAACGTAACCGTAATGCCGAATCGTTTGTGCGGCGATTGTAAGCTCCCGAGATCTCCGGCGGGGGAATTCGGCGCCGATTATTGTAATCCTACTTATCGTTAATGAGATAAGTGATTGCTTATCGTTGATCAAATCATTTAATTCAACGGTAAAATTAAAAAGACAGCCCCGAATACGCTAGGAGTGGGTCCCGGTCTAGAAGTACTGATAGCTGCCAATCGCCTCGTGGCCAACTGCTCCGTGGCCACACTCTTCGCTGTCACGCCCTCTCTACTAAATTCACTTGTCTGTCACTTTGCAACTAGTCCCCTGATCGTGTCGGTACTGGGAGACTGACGATGACGGAGGCCGGAGATTGGGTGGTGGTGCGCCGGCCTGTGGAGAAGGACGTTTGGAGTCCGAGCGTTGCGGAGGACGGAGAGCCTTCTCGGCCGTTGAAGGTCATTTTCAAAGCTCCGGCAAAGTACTGGACGGACGCGGTTCCGATTGGAAATGGCCGTCTTGGTGCTATGATTTGGGGCGGTGTTGCGTCGGAACTTATCCAGCTTAACGGTAACGAGAATGTGCAATGAATACGGACTTCTTTTTTTCCCCCTTCCTTTTACTCATGTTCAATGATTTTATTGGACAGAGGATACTCTGTGGACTGGTGTGCCTAAGGACTATACGAACCCAAATGGTCCAGAGACATTAGCAGCGGTGAGGAAGCTTGTTTTTGACGGCAAGTACGCAGAAGCTACTAAAGAAGCTTACAAGCTGTCAGATAAGCCTCCAGATGTATGTATTTTCGTGAACTTTTATGTTGTTGTCTTCTTGAGGTTCATAGGTAATGGGAGCAAGGTGTTAGCTTTAAACGTGGCCAAGAGTAGAACATGACTATATGGGGCTACCTAGCTTGGTGGGTAATGCATTGGCTTTTTTTCTGGAAAATGTAAATTGCTTTTACAGGATTTACGCCTTTTTATCCTGTAGTTGGAGAGCACTTTGTTGGAGTGACCCTTGTGCTTATTGTCTGGAAAATCATGGATGCTAGATGTTTATACTCAACTATGCCTTATTTTCCATTTTGATATTGGTAGCCTATATTCACGGTGGCTTTTGTCCCTGTATTTTAGACCTACCAGCCACTCGGTGACCTAAAGCTTCAATTTGATGACTCCCATCTCAAGTATGATGAGGGAACATACCATCGAGAGCTCGACTTGGATACTGCAACTGCAAGAGTGAAATATTCTGTTGGTGATGTAGAGTACACAAGGGAACATTTTGCTTCACATCCTAGTCAAGTAATTGCAACAAAGATTTCTGGGAACAAAAGCGGGTCTGTGACTTTTACTCTGTCTCTGGACAGCTTAGTGGATCATCGTACATACACAAAAGGCAACAACCAGATTATAATGGAAGGGAGTTGTCCTGGGAAAAGGAGGTCTCTTACCTCTGACCAAGCAAATTCAAGCGACGATCCAAAGGGAATTCAATTTGCTGCAGTTGTTGATTTACAGATCAGTGAGGACTCAGGAGTTATACACGTTTTGGATAACGGGATGTTGAAGGTTGAGCATTCAGATTGGGCAATCTTGCGTATAGTAGCTGCTTCTTCGTTTGATGGACCATTCACTAATCCCGCAGATTCCCCGAAGGAGCCTATCGCAGATTCCTTATCTCAACTGAAGTCAATAAGTAATCTGACGTATGTTGATATATTCTCGCATCACTTGGATGATTATCAGAACCTTTTCCATCGGGTGTCAATTCGGCTATCAAAAAGTTCAAAGAGCAGTGTTGAAAGTGCACCTCCCGACAGGAAAACTCTTGTCCCCCTTACCAATGATTTTTCATTTGAGGGAAATGGTGATGACACAGTTTCAACAGCAGACAGGGTGAAATCCTTTCAAACTGATGAAGATCCATCCTTAGTGGAGTTAATGTTCCAGTTTGGTCGATATTTGCTTATTTCTTCTTCAAGACCTGGAACCCAGGTAGCCAATCTGCAGGGTATATGGAGCAAGGGTCTCGAACCACCATGGGAGTATGTAACTTTGTCTCTCTGCCTCTGTTATTCTTGCTCTTATAGTGACAATTGGGGCAAGAAATTTCATGCATAAATATACACATACAAAATGCATAATATTAACCACCAAAGCTTAATTACTGCATCACTTACGGAATCTCTTGAATGATTTTTCTTCCCTATCTTGGGGGAAAGGTTGTGGCTGTAAGTTGTATCTTTGCAAAAGTAAAACACGGTTTTTTCTTCTTCTTTTTGTATAGAGTGAGTAGTTGAGGTTAACTTTTTGTGTTGCAAATTATCTATTGGAATCAAACTGGCTTAAGTCAGATTATTTTCAATATGGATGAAAGTTTTAATCTTCTTCATCTTGGAAAGCTTGCTTTAACATGAAAAATTAATCCTCAATTTAGAATTTGACACCCATTATAGCTTGACTAGATATTTAAGTTAGTTCAGTTTGGTGCTGTAAAAGCTAGCATTGGAAGGTATGTAAATTCCATATTATAGTCCCTGAAACCATCCATGTCTATCGCCACCAGAAGGCAAAGAGAGTTTATCTGTGAAACTTCCTTTCATTTTTTCTTCTCTCCAAAGAAATTAGAGTTCCTAAGCAAGCAACATCAGACAAAGTATCAGATCGATTTCTACATGCTATAAAACTACTGAAACATAATGTAAGCACTACTTGTTACAGAAGCAGTAAAGGTACATTAAGTGCATAGTTCTTGTGCCATTTGGACCAACAGTTTCTGCTAACACGATGACAGCTATTTCTTTTGATTGTTCCAGTTGCGCACAACACCTGAATATAAATTTACAAATGAACTACTGGCTTTCACATCCTTGTAATCTCAGTGAGTGCCAAGAGCCCTTGTTTGATTACTTGTCCACTCTGGCGGTCACCGGAAGTAAGACAGCAAAAGTATGTTCTTTTCTCTTTTTTTTTTCTTTTCAACTTTTTTCATCACTGTTGAAGTTTGTATTATCTTTTCTATTAGCTGTCAGTCTTTATTTATTTTGTATAAATCTGCCCTCATATTGTTCATTGTGGGATTTCCTCCCAAATCAATCCTTTGAAAGATTTGATTTAAAATTTCATTGATTTGGAATTTTATTAGGATAAATTGCTGAAAATGATACGGTGATAAGTATTCAATATATTAATGTTTAATAATATGCAAATGTACGTAATTTTCTTGATGTCCCTTTTTTATCTGGAGAATCAGGCTCTTTTCATTTGTTGCTGCCCCAGTGCATATACGCCTACATTAAACAATGAAATATGCATGCGGCCCATAGTAATCTAGTAAAGAGATGGTTTTAGTAGTAACTTAAAATAGGTAAGACCTAAACGTCTAAAATCAACATGGTTTCTGTGGTAAGCTACGCTCTTGGTAGTGTTTCCGATTAACTGGACAGATTCACCTGTTTTGAAGAGCTGAATTCGCTTTTAAAGGTTCAATTTGAAACCTTACTTCCTGAGGATTAATTGTGTTTGATTCTGTAATTCCACCTGTCCTCTTGTTTATCCCTTAACATTGCCTTCTCATGTTAAAGTTACTAATGCTTTGGCATTTGCTTACTGCTTTATCTAAAATCAAAAGTCTAAGGTAATGGTACCTTCCTTTCTTGACTTTTATTTACTGTTTTAATCTTGCTTATGCTCTTTCTCTGCATGGAGTAGGTGAACTATGAAGTAAATGGCTGGCTTGCACATCAAGTGACTGATTTGTGGGGAAAAACATCACCAGATGAAGGTGACCCTGTGTGGGCTGTGTGGCCGATGGGTGGAGCCTGGCTTGCTACACATTTGTGGGAGCATTATCTTTACACGTTGGATAAAGTAAGATGCCTATTCTTTAATAGCTATCTACTTTCTTCCTTTTGTGTGGCACAAAAGTCAATGATCTCTTAAGCAGAAGATGAGAAAGCAACCATAGAGGACAAATATGCTCTCCTGAGTAATTCTTATGCATAATACTTGAGAATGATATTCTCTTTTCTTTTATTTATGTGTGTAATCAATATGAGAACATTGAAGAAATGAGGGAAGTCTTTCTGCTGTTCTACACAGCAGCAGTGCTTGTCTTTTCTACTTCTGATTTTGCTCAACTTATTTAGGTAGTCAATATACTAACGGATGTTGCTGCATAGGATTTTCTGAAAAATAAGGCGTACCCTTTACTGGAAGGATGTGTTACATTTCTTCTGGAGTGGTTGATTGATGGGAAAGGGCAATATTTGGAAACCAATCCATCAACCTCCCCAGAGCATGTGTTCATTGCTCCAGATGGGCAGCGTGCTAGTGTAAGCTATTCAACAACCATGGACATGTCAATCATAAGAGAAATATTCTCTTCAATTGTTTCTGCCGCTGAGGTAATGATATTCTTTTATCAGCATTTCAGTTAGTGTACAACAGTTTGTTTTCTACTTTTAATTGGGTCAATGTGTTTGCTTTCTGGGAATTATTTTGAAAAAGATTTTGGGAAGAAGTGATGACGAGCTGATTCAGAAGGTTCGCAAGACTCAACCTATGCTTCGACCGATAAAAATTGCTAGAGATGGTTCGGTGATGGAGTGGGTATTCCCTTTAAACTTGCATTCTCTTTCTTGAGAAACCTCAAGATTGGACTACATGCTGTTGATCTTTTTATGTTGTTCCTTTGGGATGATATACTTCTTTTACTTCTTGGCAGGTAGAGGATTTTCAGGACTCAGAACCGCAGCATCGACATATATCTCACCTCTTTGGTATTTATCCAGGTCATACTGTAACTGTTCGGAAGAATCCAGACATTTGTAAAGCTGCAGATAACACGCTTTACAAAAGAGGTGTTTCTTTTGAACTGGATGGATTAATTATAAAGCTTCTATATGTCACTGGACCATTCCATGCCAAATTTAAGAATACTTGCATTATCTTAGCAAACTAACTGAAGAATTCTGGCATTGTACTACAAGTCTGAATGTTTTTAAATGCAAAATTGGGAGATATATGGAATGTAAATGGTTAATTTGATAAGGGATTGAACTGAAAATATTATACATCCTACTAAGGTTGGTTACCTAAAATGCTGATATCTTGGAAGAGCTTTATTTATGAGTGTTTAACTGGATTCTTTGTTCCCTTGAAAATGTGCTGCAAAGGCTATTGTTTCTAAGCATGTTAATCATGATATTGCTTGAGATCTCTCAATTGTCCACATCTTTATGATACAGGAGAGGATGGTCCTGGATGGTCAACTGTATGGAAAGCTTCTGTCTGGGCACGCCTTCATAACAGTGAACATGCATACCGGATGATCAAGCATTTATTTGTCCTTGTAGATCCAGCACATGAAGCCACCTTTGAAGGAGGCCTGTATAGCAACTTGTTCGGAGCACATCCCCCTTTCCAGATTGACGCCAACTTTGGGTAAGCGACATTTATATATTTGGCTGTCCATTAGATTTGAGCAATTCTGAATCTTTTGTCAATAACCCTTTGGCCACAGACAGAAAGGTATGTTCATGTCCATGGTAAACATACTGCCATACGAATATCCTCGTGTCCTTGCTCGGTTTCAAAGAACGAGAAATTTTCTGCAAGTGTACTGTGATTCTTTCCTTTTTGTGATCCACTGAAACCTTATTTATATTGTTATGCCCATATTAATGTGTGTTATTTTATAATTGTTTCCTTTAAGCCACATGCTTTATGACATAAACCTTGCATTGTCAAAATTTTGGAGGTTAGACGACTAATACTTTAGTTTGATACAATTGGTAAATCTACATTTTCCTGTAGATAATATCATAATAGCCATACCTGCAGGTGATATGTTGTAGAAGCATGACTACATGAGATATCTTCAAGATTGGTTATTCCTATTTATGCATAAATGTGTCGTGAGAACCTAGATAAAGGGTTATTTCTGCAAATTTTTCTTCCAGATTTGCTTCAGCAATTGCTGAGATGATAGTTCAGAGCACTACTACGGATCTCTACCTTCTTCCTGCTCTACCTCGAGATAAGTGGGCAAATGGGTGTGTGAGAGGCTTGAAAGCTCGGGGAAAGGTGACAGTGAACATATGTTGGAAAGAAGGCGAACTCCATGAAGTTGGTATTTGGTCCAAGAACCAGAATTCAATTACACGTTTGCATTACAGAGGAACTACGGTGAATGCAACCCTATCAGCTGGTAGAGTTTACACATTCAACCGAAAGTTGAGATGCATAAAGACCTATAATCTCTCGTAGTGAGCTTTTTCTTGAACTTTGAGTTCACATTAGATTTTAGATAAGAGGATTTATTCCCCACCTCTTCGGATGAGTATAAAGAGGTACCACAAATCTAGTAGAGTTTCTCTTTAAATATTCTTTTTCCCATCAAATAACAGTCGTCCAGATCAATGTAACTTTTGAGGTGACAATTAGACTAAACGTGTTGGAATAACGTATGTTTGATGTAATAACCCCTTTCCTTCTGGGAAATGCTTTGTGACTTTAGATCACCTGGGGCTCAGGATGGATGTATGGATGTGATAACAGGAGGCAGAAGGTTGGATCTGCTGAAGTTTAAATTGGGAATACTATGAATGAATGCAAAATATAAATTAATACTACGCCTATGCACATGACTGAGTAAAAAGAACACATCTTAGTTCAAATTATATTAGAACGCATTTTTTAAATATTTTTAACAAAATAACTATTACAAATGGTAACGGTAATCATTTATTTTTCTTAACATGGATGAAAATATAAACTTTGGTATTAGAGCTATAAATATTAAGCAATTTGATTGAAATCAAATTTGTTGTTCTTTAATGATTTAGAGAGGGATAAAATATTACGTTTCATTTCATTGAAAAATGAATTGTGATTTTCAAATTTTGTTCTACAAGAAAATAAAGAAAGTTGAAATAAGATGAAAAATGACAAATGATGAATCTATTTTTTTCTCAAATATTATATAAACTATTGTCAATTATATCCAAAGTTAATAGGGAAGAGGGAATATGTTGTTCTTTTGGTCATTATTAATGTGTTCATGTGTATTTGGAAAAATATGTTACACACAATATTAAAGAAATAAATGAGTTGTATTATTGTATTTTTGTAAAAATCACTATCTAAAACATTTCTTTTGTGCATCATTAAATGTCTATGTTTGAGTGAATGTGTTGGAGTATCATATATTTGATCTAATAACCCCTTTTTCATTTTGAAAATACTTTGTGGTCCGCTGCATGGTGTGATCATCACTTGTTAATTAGGATCAAGAAGATTTTGAAAAAAGGAATAAGAATAAAGATCGTTCCACTGAATCATTTTGATAATGCATCTATTTAGTGTATATTATCTATTGGTATGTGAATATCAATTGAAATTAGTAACATGATCACCTGTATATGGGAATACCATGATGGAGTACAAAGAATATCATACGTCAATGCCATGCATATGTGAGAAAAATTCATTATTTATTACAAATAAGTAACACATATTCTTTAATATTAGTATAATATAATCAAGTAACAAAAATTATCATACTTCAATATAAACTATCTTATGACATAAGATATACTATACCACATCTATATACTAGGGTCCATATGTAAGTAAACGCCAAAACTTTAAAATAGAAATATTATGACTAAGTGTAAAGATTACTACGTCTCAGTATAAAATATACAAAGATATAATACATATAATACTAGCTCTATGCATAAAAATACTATTACTCAATAAAAGCTTAGATTAATTAGAGTTTAAAATGGGAATACCATGAATGAATGCAAAGAATAACATGGATGAATATGAAATATGATATGACACTATACAGATAATACCATGCCTATATATAAAAACTACCATGCCTATTTTTATGTTTTATACGATGTCATGATAAGCGATTTAACTGCTCTAACATGCCGCTTTCATAGAGTAAGTGCTCGAATGTTCTCTGGAATATCAGATATGTGCTCTATGAAAGTGGAATGTTACAATTGTAGTCTAAGCCTGTATGCCATGATCATTATTCCTTTTTTTGGGGAAAGATTACAGTTATGAGTGATATCTATCAATATTAAATTAATGATAGTTTAATGATACGAAGTAACTTATGACACTTACTTTTTTATTTAACAAGTATAAGAAGGGCTAAACAGTATTAAGATAACAACTCTATAAAGAAATCTCCAAAAATTGAAGTTTTTTTAATCTAGATGACGATAGTTTAGTTCGTAAGTGTGATTTTTTTGTTGAATATCAGTAATGGAAGTGTTTTTTGTCTTATTATTTTATCTGTATTTGAATATAAAGTTTGGTATCAAGGTTATTATTATAGGGCAATTTGATTGAGATCAAAATTATTATTCTTTAATGATTTTGGTAAAGATAAAATGTTATGTTTCGTCTCATTGAGAAATGTATTATGATTTTAAAATCTTTGTGGAGGTAAATATTGGTTCGGAAGTTACATAATAGAAATAATGTTTTAAGTATCTGCAATCTATCATCCAAAGTAATAGAGAGACCGATGAAGATATAGTTCACAGTATGCGATCAGGATGACTTAGATGGAAAAGTGCATCAGGAGTGTTGCGTGACAAGAAGTTACTGTTAGGAATTTAGACCTTCCAAACCCACACTCAAGGATATTTAATAGACAAAAATATCATAAAATAACAACACAAGAGAATTTACGTGGAAACTTCCAAACCGGAGAAAAATTACGGGCACCGAGGAGAAAATTCACTATGTAAAAAATTATTACAATCACACAATTTTACCTTTCACCCAATTCCCCAATACACCAACACACTCACAAAAAAATACACAAGACAAACTCTCCAACTCCCACCTCAAAAGAGGAATTTAACTAGAGTCAAATTTGTCATACAAATCTTTGACTTTGTTTAGTGCACTAAACAAGGAGGTAGCCACCTCCTTATATAGGTAAAAGTCTTGCCCCAATTGTTGTCTCCAACCAATATGGGACAACAAAGGAGCTAAACCCAACATAAATTGAAAGGAATTTTTCTAACAAATATCTTGTATAAACTTTATAACCAAGTCCGTAAAACCTTAAAACAAATCTTATTCAACTATTGCTACTCAAACTTGTTCTAGAGCCAAGCTTTAAGTCTATGTAAAATACAATTCTTGAAAGCAATTGGCCTTAATTCATAGTTTAGGCTGAGCAGGTGAGATAAAAACGAAAAGGTCACCTAACATTCTTTAAACTAGCTTTAAGCTACAAAATTTATGTATATGCAAAGGAAGAATAAAGGACATTCTAACATAAATCTTGGAGATCTTAGAGCACATTTTAATGGATTCAAGTGTTAATAATAACATAAGAGGCCTATCTAGATATGAGCAAAAAGTTAGCCTCCGTATGGAGTGTTTTTCAATTCCAGAGGATCTCTGTTCACAACACTCTTAATAGTCACTTTGACAGGTAACACAAAGAAGGAGCTCTATAGTTCATCTCTTACCATGACTCGAGTCTCATGACCATTGTATGATCCTCCTTTTAGTTCTTGTTGCGGGCCTTTAGTTGTTCTTTTTAGGTCTTGTTTTTACCCATTTCTTCTAATACGTATTATCATTACTCTACTTATTCATGAGTTAAATGAATATTTGTTCACCTTTAGAAAAAAGTGTTTGACATTAATTTCGTATCTCTTAACAATGATTATCTAATAATTTACATGTGTTGATTCATATCTATATATGCATATGTATATATGCATATGCTTTTGCCTATTAAGTGAGAAAATTTATATTATAAAGAAATTAACCTAAAGACTGAAAAAGCGAAGAAAATCATGTTAATACTCCCAAACCGGAGAAAAATCACGGGCACTGAGAAAAAAATTCACTATATAAAAAATTCTTACAATCACACAATTTTTCCTCTCACCCAATCCCTCAATACACCAACACACTCACAAAGAAATACACAAGACAAACTCTCCAACTCTCACCTCAAAAAGAGGAATTTAACTAAAGTCAAATTTGTATTACAAATATTTGACTTTGTTTGGTGTACTAAACAAGGAGGTAGCCACCTCCTTATATAGATAGGAGACTTGTCTCAATTGTTGTCCCCAACCAATATGGGACAACAAAGGAGTCAAACTCAACAAATATTTCTATTAAAAATTATACCTAAAATACATAATAATACTCAACAGTGACAACAAAATGAACTAACAAACCTTTTCACTTAAATTTTTCTTTTTATCTAAATGTTACCATTATAATTAAATAATCCTATAATTTCTAAATATTCAACATTAATTTAAAATATTCTTAAGAAGTTAGTATAAATATCATAAACCCAAAATTTTGAAATCTCAAAAAAGGTACTATACACGAAATGGTTTTAACTCCAATACTTCAAACTGTTATGCACCTGCGATGTTTAATCTTTTAATCAATGCAGTTTGAAAATGATGAGATCAAGTCAACGTAAACAATTTAATACGGAGTTAACGTGTGATTTGCACGTTAATATTTTACAAAAAAAATTTAATGCGTTCATACCATTATTTCGGGTACCATTTTTTACTCTAATGTTAGTAAAATAGTATTTATTATATCCTGAATAGGTTACAAAATAGTAACATAAATAACAGTAGGGATTATCGAGATATTTTGTGAAATATTAAGATAAAAATCATATATTTGGTCAATATTTAAATAAATTATGTTTGGTGGATTCAAATTGCAAGTTGTGATATTATGCACATATGCTAGAAATTATCAAAAACTTAACTTTGTCAGAATTTAGAATACTACTAATTATATCATTTTTGAAAATATTAAATTGTACATAATACCATAGATAATAATAAAAATTAATTTAAACTTTTTTATAAAAAATTAGGTATCAATTTATACATTTTACCTTTAATTTAATATGTTTTATGCATTTGGGACTTTCAATTAGTAGTTAGACCTTAAACATATTTTTATATAAAACTTTGGATTTGACTAAAGATTTTTATGAAATTTCAAGTCTAAACTATACAAATTGAAAAACCGAAGGGGGTTAATTATTTGACAAACTTTTCGCAAACTTATTTGGCATCAACAAAATAAAAACAAACAAAACCGAAATAATAAAAACTGCGAGGCCCTCACTCAGTTTGATAACTTCCACCGAAGTAGAATAAATTTATCCAAGACTTTACTGAGCTGACATCACTCAATCCTTGATACTATCTCTTAACCTCACTTTCCGTGAAAGAATTTCACACCCAATAGCCCGACCACTTTGTACTAACCTCAACAGATGATTTTCTCAATCAATCTTTTAACGAAAGAACAATGAATAAATAACTAAAGTGATTAAAATAATAAAGAATGAATGCTAAATATATTTGAGATAGAGACAGAACAACTTTCTTATATGTTTAGCTCCTCCAAAATAAATATGAAAGTTGTTCACACACAATCAGTCCAACCGTGAGCTACTCCATAACCCCCTGTTGGGTTGCTGTCTTCAACAACGAGGATAGAGGACATGACACAATAATCTCGTTCTTCTGCGTGTTTGCTTACCGTCTTCACTTATTTTTGTTCCGCCTTCGGAGGACAAGGACATAAATTTTTTGTTCCTCTCAAGTTTGTGGTATGAAAATTTTTGTCCTAAGGATAGAAACAAAACATATAACGAAATGATATAAATACCCCTCCCCCCACATAAGCTATTTTTTATTCTTGATTATATTATTAAACTCATCATCGTCATCATTATTTTGATTATTATTATTATTATTATAAATTTTAAACTTATTA
>JANIHY010000209.1:64075706-64085706 GCA_027479065.1 Erythroxylum brevipes | reverse complement strand
AAAATGCTTTTTTGAAAAGTTCCAAAATTGAGCTTCTTAAAAAGTTATATTTTAGCTTCTAAAAAAGTCATTTCTATGAAAAAAAAGCACTTTTGAATTTCACAGCTAAATATTCATTTTTCTTAAAATAGCTTTTGCTGTAAAAAAAAGTACTTATTTACCCTCCAAAAGTTGAAACAAACAGACATTAAAGGTCAAAATATTTATGAAAAATACTAATTAATTATTAAATAGTTATTTTAACCTTTAATTTTATTAATTTCAAATTAGAATTTTTATTGAATCAATTTGGATTTAAAGATTGACAAATGATATTAGATCATATCTTTCGATTTGATAAGTCGAGGCTAGAGTAGGGATGACAATAAGTTGGGTCGGATTAGGTTCGAAACAGTTCTAAGCTAGAGATTGAGCCTGAGTCCACCCGAAATTTAAAAAGAATTAAAAAAGCAAAACATCAGCGTTTTCAACAAAATTAAGTCATTTTCTTTACAAAATTCGAACTTGAGCTCGGTCTGAATCATTAACTTTTGGCCAGTCCTAGGCCTGGTTCTCATCCCTAGTGGAGACGATCATTAGTTACGGCCTTATCGTTAATACTATTCTTCTCATTTTGATCGTCTCCTCTAGGTCAATTAATTTGGCATTGTCACTATCATCAGGGCGGATGGTTTTCAAAGTGTGTATCAGACAAAGCCGGCTAAGGTTTTATGCAATTGTTTAAGAGTTGATGAGAATGTATGCAAATTATACATTGTGTCTAAGTTTCATTGGAATCTATGTAGGTAAGCGTAGTTGTCCAACCATGAATGATTCTTTCACGGAACATGTAGAGGCTGTTTATAACCTGTGATAATATGGCACTTAGTGGTAGTTAGATCCAATGCAGCTATTGATTGTGATACGATTCTTAAAAGAGTCAAGAGAAGGAGATTGCAAAGAATGGTGAAGAATATGAATTTAATGAATGTGAAACTAATATGCAGCAAAATATGAGTGTGAATGAAAAAGCATTATTGTGCAAATATGGTTAGGACAGAGTCTCGTTTCCTAGCACGTAAGCTTTCGAGATCTCCGGCGGTCAGGAGATTTCGCCGTCGATTAGTGTACATTATATTACTGATCGTTAATTAGATCAGTTAATTCAACGGTAAGATTAAAAAGACAGTCCCAAATACACCGGGTGCCATTCTAGAAACACTGAAAACCGTCAACCGTCAACCGCCAACCGCCTAGTGACTCTGTCACTCTCTCTCTACTCACTCAGTTATCTGTCACTTTGCAACTAGTGCCCTGTTGGTATCGGTGCTCGGAGACTGACGATGACGGAGGACGGAGACTGGGTGGTGGTGCGGCGGCCTGTGGAGAAGGACCTTTGGAGTCCGAGCATGGCGGAGGACGGACAGAGTTCTCGACCGTTGAAGGTCATTTTCAAAGCTCCGGCAAAGTACTGGACCGACGCGGTTCCGATTGGAAACGGTCGTCTCGGTGCTATGATTTGGGGCGGTGTTACCTTGGAACTTATCCAACTTAACGGTAACGAGAATGTGCAATGAATACGTACTCTTTTTTTTTTTTTTAATTCTCATGTTAAATGGCTTTATTGGACAGAGGATACTCTATGGACCGGTGTGCCTAAGAACTATACGAACCCTAATGGTCCAGAGGCATTAGCAGCGGTGAGGAAGCTTGTTTTTGAAGGCAAATATACTGAAGCTACTAAAGAAGCTTTCAAGCTGTCAGATAATCGTCCAGATGTATGTATCTTCGTGAACTTTTATGTTGCTATCTTCTTAAGGTTCATAGGTAATGGCAGCAATCTGTTAACTTTAAACATGGCCAATAGTATAGATTGGTGGTTAATGCATTTGTCAGGAAATTGTTAATTGCTTTATGCCTTTTTATCCTGTGGTTGGAAAGTACTTTGCTGGAGCAACCCTTGGGGCTTATTCTCCGGCGAATCATGCATGCTTGATGTTTATACTCAATTATATACGCTATTTTCCATTTTGATCTTGGTAGCCTATATTCATGGTGGCTTTTGTCCCTGTATTTTAGACCTACCAACCACTCGGTGACCTAAAGCTTCAATTTGATGACTCCCATCTCAAGTATGATGAGGGAACATATCATCGAGAGCTCGACTTGGATACTGCAACTGCAAGAGTAAAATATTCTGTTGGTGATGTAGAGTACACAAGGGAACATTTTGCTTCATATCCTAGTCAAGTAATTGCAACAAAGATTTCTGGTAACAAAAGCGGGTCTGTGACTTTTACTCTGTCTCTGGACAGCTTAGTGGATCATCGTACATACACAAAAGGCCCCAACCAGATTATAATGGAAGGGAGTTGTCCTGGGAAAAGGAGGTCTCTTACCTCTGACCAAGCTAATTCCGATGACGATAAAAAGGGAGTTCAATTTGCTGCAGTTGTTGATATACAGATCAGTGAGGATTCAGGAGTTATACACGTTTTGGATAACGGGATGATGAAGGTTGAGCATTCAGATTGGGCAGTCCTGCGTATAGTAGCTGCTTCTTCTTTTGATGGACCGTTCACTAATCCCGTAGATTCACCGAAGGAGCCTACCACAGATTCCATATCTCAATTGAAGTCATTAAGTAATCTGTCGTATGCTGATCTATACTTGCATCACTTGGATGACTATCAGAACCTTTTCCATCGGGTGTCAATTCAGCTATCAAAAAGTTCAAAGAGCAGCGTTGGAAGTGCAACTCCCGACAAGAAGAATCTTGTCCCCATTACCAATGGTTTCTCATTTGAGGGAAATGGTGATGACACAGTTTCAACGGCAGATAGGGTGAAATCCTTTCAAACTGATGAAGATCCATCCTTAGTGGAGTTATTGTTCCAGTTTGGTCGATATTTGCTTATTTCTTCTTCAAGGCCTGGAACCCAGGTGGCCAATCTGCAGGGCATATGGAGCAAAGGTCTCGAACCACCATTTGAGTATGCAACTTTCTCTTTCTGCCTCTGTTATTCTTGCTCTTATAGTGATCATTGGTGCAAGAAATTTGATGCCTAAATATACACCTACAAAATGCATAATGTTAACCACCGACACTTAATTACTACCTCACTTTCGGAATCTCTTGATGATTTTTCTTCCCAATTTTGGGGGAATGGCTATAGCTACAAGTTATATTTTTGCAGAAGTAAAACAGTTCTTTTTTTTTTTGAAGGGTGAGGATGAGTAGTCGAGCTTAACTTTGGGCGATGCAAATTATCTATTGGATTCAAATTGGTTTAAGGCAGATTATCTTCAATATGGTTGAAGGTTTTAGTCTTACTTCACTTCAAATGAGCTTGCTTTAACATCACAAATTGATCCTCAATTTAGAATTTGAAGCCCATCATAGCTTTGACTAGATGCTAATGGATTTATTTAAACATAGTGTAAGCACTACTTATTACAGAAGCAGTAAAGGTACATTAAGTGCGTAGTTCCTGTGCCAATTGGATCAACACTTTCTGCTAACACGATGATGGCCTATTTCTTTTTATTGTTCCAGTTGTGCACAGCACCTGAATATAAATTTACAAATGAACTACTGGCTTTCACTTCCTTGCAATCTCAGTGAGTGCCAAGAGCCCTTGTTTGATTACTTGTCCACTCTGGCAATCAATGGAAGTAAGACGGCAAAAGTATGTTTCTTTTCTTTCTCAAATTTTGTATCACAGTTGAAGTTTGTATTATCTTTTCTATTAGCTGTCAATCTTTATTTATTTTGTATACATATGCCCTCGTATTGTTCATTGTGGGATTTTATTAGGATAAATTGCTAAAAATGATGCGGTAACAAATATTAAATATATTTACGTTTAAACAATATGCAAATATACGTAATTTTCTTGATGTCCCTTGTTTATCTGGAGAATCAGGCTCTTTTAACTTGTCGCTGCCACAGTTCCATCTACACCAACATTAGACAATGAAGCATGCATGCGGCCCATAGTACCTGGTAAAGAGAAGTAACGTAAAATAACTATGACCTAAACGGCTAAAATCAACGAGGCATCTGTAGTAACCTACACTCTTGGTACTGTTTCTGATTAATGGTCAGGACAGATTCACCTGTTTTGGAGAGCTGAAATCGCGTTTAAAGGGTTCAACTTGAAACCTTACATCCTGAGGATTAATTGTGTTTGATCCTGCGATTCCTCCTTTCCTCTTGTTGATCCGTTAACTATATGTTGGAGTAACTGATACTTTAACTGTATGTTGGAGTAACTGATACTTTGGCATTTGCTTACTGCTTTATCTAAAACCAAAAGACTTGAGATAATGGTTAATGCGCTTCCTTTTTTTGACTATATGTACTGTTCTTAAAGCTTTCTTGTATTCTTTCACCGGATGGAATAGGTGAACTATGAAGTAAATGGCTGGCTTGCACATCAAGTGACTGATTTGTGGGGAAAAACATCAACAGATCATGGTGACCCTGTGTGGGCTATGTGGCCTATGGGTGGAGCCTGGCTTTCTACACATCTGTGGGAGCATTATCTTTACACGTTGGACAACGTAAGATGCTTATTCTTGAATAACTATCTACTTTCTTCGTTTCGGGTGGCACAAAAGTGGATGGTCATTTAAGCAGAAGATGAAAAAGGCACCATAGAGGACAAATATGCTTTCCTGAGCAATTCTTATGCATAAAACCTGAGAACGAGTGTTGTTTTTATTTACGTGTGCAATCGATATAAAGAAAGGAGGGAACTTTTTGTTGTTGTTCTCCGCAGCGGCAGTTCTTGTCTTTTCTACTGATGATTTTGGTCAACTTATTTAGTCAATACACTAACGGATGTTGCTACATAGGATTTTCTGAAAAATATGGCATACCCTTTATTGGAAGGATGTGTTAAATTTCTTCTGGACTGGTTGATTGATGGGCAAGGGCAATATTTGGAAACAAATCCGTCAACTTCCCCAGAGCATGTGTTCATTGCTCCAGATGGGCAGCGTGCTAGTGTAAGCTACTCAACAACCATGGACATGTCAATCATAAAAGAAATATTCTCTTCAATTGTTTCTGCCGCTGAGGTAATGATATTCTTATATCAACATTTCATTTAGCATACAACAGTTTGTTTTCTAGTATTAATTGGGTCAATGTGTTTGCTTTCTGGGGATTACTTTGAAATAGGCTCTGGGAAGAAGTGATGACGAGCTGATTCAGAAGGTTCACGAGGCTCAACCTATGCTTCGACCAATAAAAATTGCTAGAGATGGCTCCGTGATGGAGTGGGTATTTCCTTTAAACTTGCATTCTCATTCTTGAAAAACCTCAAGAGTTGACTACATGCAATTGATCTTTTTCTGTTGTTCCTTTGGGATGATGTACTTCTTTTACTTCTTGGTAGGCAGAGGATTTTCAGGACCCAGAACCTTGGCATCGACATATATCCCACCTCTTTGGTATTTATCCAGGTCATTCTATAACTGTTCAGAAGAATCCAGACATCTGTAAAGCTGCAGATTACACTCTTTACAAAAGAGGTGTGTCTTTTAATCGTAGTAAAAGCTTCTATATGTTACTGGGCCGTTCCATGCCAAATTTAAGCGACATACTTGCATTATCTCAACAAGCTAACTAAATAATTGTTTTTAAATGCAAAAATTAGTAAAAGTGTTGGTGGATATATGCAATGTAAATGGTTAATTTGACAAGAGATTGAACTGGAAAATATTATACATCCATTAAGGTTGGTTACCTAAAATGTTGATGTCCGGGAGGAGCTTTTCATACCAGTGGTTAACTGGATTCTTTGTTCCCTTGAACGTGTACTGCGAACGCTATTGTTTCTGAGCATGTTAATGATGTTGCTTGAGATGTCTCAATTGTCCGCATCTTTATTAAACAGGAGAGCGCGGTCCTGGTTGGTCAACTATGTGGAAAGCTTCTGTTTGGGCACGTCTTCATAACAGTGAACATGCATACCGGATGATCAAGCATATATTTATCCTTGTAGATCCAGAGCATGAATCTATTGACAACCGAGGCCTGTATAGCAACTTGTTTGGAGCACACCCACCTTTCCAGATTGATGCTAACTTTGGGTAAGCAACATTTAAATATTTGGCTGTCCATTGGATTTTTAGCAATTCTGAACGTTTGCTCAATAACCCTTCGGCGACAAATAGAAAGGTGCATTCAGATCCATGGCAAACATTCTGCAATATGCATATCCTAGTATCCTTGCTTGAGTTTAAATATCAAGAAACGTTCTTTGTGACTGTACAATATGGTTTCAGAGCATATGTCAAAATTTTCTAGGTTAGACGACCATCACTTTGATACAAGTGATCAATCGACTTTTTCCTGTAGATAGGAGCCTGCATATGATATGTTGTAGAAGCATGACTACATTGGATATCTTCAAGATTGGGTTGTTCCTATTTATGCATAAATGTGTTACGAGAACCTCGATAAAGGATTATTTCTGCAATTTTTTTCTTCCAGATTTGCTGCTGCAATTGCTGAGATGATAGTTCAGAGCACTACTAAGGATATCTATTTTCTCCCTGCTCTACCTCTCGATAAGTGGGCAAATGGCTGTGTAAAAGGCTTGAAGGCTCGAGGAAACGTGACAGTGAACATATGTTGGAAAGAAGGCGACCTTCATGAAGTTGGTATTTGGTCCAAGAACCAGAATTCAGTTAGACTTTTGCATTACAGAGGAACTATGGTGAATGCAACCATATCAGCTGGTAGAGTTTACAAATTTAACCGGAAGTTGAGATGCATAAAGACCTATAATCTCTCGTAGGGAGAAGCTTATTCTTAGAACTTTGAGATCACATCTATGGTCATCGTCAATAATTAATTGAAATATTGTAAGTTATAATATTAGAGAGGTCCAATAATACGTAACCTTATAATTTTAAATTCTTGGAAGATTATCTCTTATAATTTTTAGATTTTTGGACGATTATCTCTGACTAGAAAGTTGATAATTTGCCTTTCACGAATCACCGGTAAGAAAAAGAGAGAATGCAAAGCAAGAAAAAAAATGTTAATCAAATGATCAAAGGATTATTAGAATCGGACGGTCAGAGACGTTATAATCGTTTTCAGAGATCCTCGCACCCAATCGAACGGACCTCGTTGTCTGAACCGCGTAAAGATTTTTACACAAAGCAACCCTCCTAAACCCTACACCAAAAACCCCTCCGTTGTGGCCTCCTTGGTCCTTAGTCACTCCTCAATCCCAAAAACCTTTACTTCTCGTACTTTGAACTTAGACCCAACAATGGCTTGGCGAAGTGGAGGATCGGTCACTCGCTCTGTTATCTCCGCAGCAAGGTCTTCGCCGCTTCGTTCTTCTCCTCCGCTTCCCCGCATCCGTATGCCTACCACGGTCGCTCCCGGTCGACCATCCCGTCGCTTCTCGTTGGCTCCTTCCAGGTTCTTCTCTATGTTAACACAGCTCTTAATTTCTGTTGAAGTTTGGAATTTTGCGTCAATTTCAGATATCTTTTTGCTACTTTTTTTGAAATTCTAAATCTTGCGAATGCTTCGTATTTGGGTTGGGAATGTAGGGAATTCAAGTAGTTGATACAAGCTAGTTTTTTTTTTTTCCCAATTGGCTACTGTCTTCTAAACTTTGAATTATCAAAATGGAAATTTTCTAAATTTGAGCTCTGCAATATTGGAAAGTTAGATAATCAGAAATGGAAATTTCATTCGAGACATTCCACACAGTTCACTGAGACCTTCATCCTTTTATTTGTTTGTAGATTTTTAGACGTTGCTGTAAACTTCTTACTCTGATTTTTATCTTTTCCTGAATATCTTCCAGAACCTTTGGGGAACTGGGATGTGTGCAATCATTCTTGCCTCTGCATGGCATGTCTGCGTCGGCACACCTCACTTCACGCTTCAATTCTAACTTGCGGGCTTTTTGTGAGCTGTCTCATGGTACCTTCCGTCGTTCTTGTCAGGATCGCTAGTAGTCTCTTTGTGAGTCTTACTGTTTTCTAGGGTGCATATCAAAATGGGAGTTCATTGTTTTACAGATGTTATTCACACACTCTTGCTTTGAATAAATGGCTTTTCCTTAAAAAAGGTCTAGTGTTGTTTGATTGAGCAAATGAAGATTGAACTAGCTGCTTACTTTTTCACTTCGATCTTTATAAACTTGGTTAATAAGAAAGGCTGGGATTGATAGGAAGGAATGGAAAAGACGGCTGATGCACATGGATTTTCATTCAGCTAAAGGCGCAGGATTGGTGCACAATTGTAGGTTTCTTGTTTCATGTTCTCTGTATCTTAGGGTTTAGTAAATTTTAAACAAGAAAATTGACTAGAGCCTTAGATAAAATGCAGACATAGCCTAAATTAGCTGTGATTCGTTTTTCTGCTATGCTTGCCTGTCTATGTGCTGTTTAACAGTCCCTGATTCTTCCATTTTTCTGCATGTTAAGTGACAAATTGAAGGACGTTAATTGTTGTGAGATGTTATCTACTGCAATCAGAAAGCAGTTTGGTTTATATTTCCATACAAATGGTGTTAGGGCATTTTGGCTTTTCACCTCCTGCTTCCTTACAGTTATTATGCATGGTGCTATATTTTAATTGAAATATGTAGTACCTGTGCTTTATGTTGATGCTCGAATGCTTCATTCTGATGAAACAGGACGCAAGAATATTCATATCTTGGTTGGCAATGCCTAGATTTGTCTTGTAGGGAGTATGCTTCGTTGTTACTGCGTGAAATAATTCTAGAATCTATGTCGTAAAATTTTCATCCCTTTTCTTGATATTGTTTTTGACATTAAGCTCAATCATGCTGCCATTGAGGTGACCATACCTGTTGTGGTCAAAGTTCTCATCAACCAAATTTTGGTTAAACTTCCTTCATCTCCATCTTTATCAAATCTTTGCATGTGAATTTTACATTTTCATGTACATTATTATTGAGACTTAAAAAGTCCTTTTAGTGAAGAGTAGCATAGAGTTTAGGGCTTGTGCAGGGGACTATGAATTTAATCCAGGGTTATGCAGGGGAATATGAATTTAATCTCTAATTCAAGATTTGTTGACCATCTGGCTTTTCTATTCTGTTCTGTCCTCACCAAGTATTGTGCTTTTATGTTTGATTGTTACAGGTACTTGAAGGGGTATGATATTAGCACTGTAAGTGCAAGAAAAAAAAAACTACTGAAGAAATGAAGAAACTGGAAATTCCCTGTGGGAAGTTGGACATTTTGTGTAGGATTTTTGAATAAAACATTCATGTTCGAATCTATATTTTGAAGGTCAAACTGGAAATTGCGATTTGTTACTAACGATTCCGGTTCCTGTGTTACATGGAAGAATTTTCTATTAATTGTGAGCACATCTAGTTAGAAGTGTTTTTCATCTCTGTTTGTCTTACCCAAGCTTGCTTGGCATGCTTCTGGTTTGTACTTGTTGCATTATTATTTCCGCAAGGACTGGCTGGTTTGATTGGAGCAAATACAAACCAGCTTAATTTTTGGTTCAGTTTGTGTTTATAACTCATTTATAAAACCAGCTGGTTGAATAATAAATTGACCGGTGTTTTTGAGTTGTAAAGAGTTGAAAATTTGAAAAAAAAAATGAATAACATAGAAAAAGAGAAAACAAAAAGCATCCTTGTTATGAACAATGGCCGAAGAAGATAAAGAGAGTGAAGAGATGATGAGTGGAAGAGGCTTAGAGCAAGTATTAATTAGGCAATTCACAAGCTTCCACTTCACTGCTTTGCTAATATTCTTCTTGCTTTGATTCTTTATTAGCCTTAAGTATCTTTTCATATATTTTTGACATCTCAATGAATACATTGCTTTTTTCTTCTCTAAGTCTCTCCCACAATTTAACTAATAAATTATATTTTTCAAAATTTATGTTCCTTATTTATCTGTTTATACTTTAATTAAAATTTTTGTTTTAAATTATTATTGTTAAAAACTAATTACTTTTCAATCGATTAAAAAATACATAATTTGTTTAATC
>JANIHY010000209.1:64046229-64057204 GCA_027479065.1 Erythroxylum brevipes | reverse complement strand
TTATTTTTGAAGTATATATTAATATAATTCTTAAAATGTATATTGTAAATTATGTAATCCGAATTAACTACTGAAAAGTTGCTTTGATAAGGAAATGACTAAAAAAAATAATGGAGCGGCATCTCGTGTCAGGCACTTGCCCTCGTGTGTAGAACATGCATAACCCATCAAACGATAGAAAAAAAAGGCAGTATGATCAAAAACACGCAAAGTTAAAGATTTTCTAATATTATTTTATTTTATTTTATTTATTAAATTTTAATTATTTATTTATATAAATCTTGTATCTATTTATATATATAAATCTTTTATAAATCTCGTATAAATAAATGATTAAGATTTAAATGAATATAACGGGACAAAATAATCTTGAACGGAAGATTCTAACTCTACCAGGAGCCCACCTCCTTCTCTGCCACTCAATTTCAGTGTTTGTGCTTCACTCGTTTTTATCATACTTTCCCATCAGACACAATCGGGTAGCTGCAGTCTGTTTCCTGACTTGTATCTATCGATCCTCAGTTTGTAGATAAACTTAACACTATTCTTTGATCAGTAGGAAACAGTACAGGATTAAGGAAAACAACGAATTGGAGAAGGGATAGAATCAATCAGCTGTCTCAGGTCTCCTATCTATGTCTTCGGTCCTGTCGGCTATCCTATCTATCTCATTGGTCCTACGCAATATCGAAACAAAGATTCTTAACTTCATCAAATAAAAGACGGACATGTTGTTTGTTTACGTGGAGATAAGAAGCAAGCTTACGCAGGCAACACACAGGGTGTCCTAACCTTTTTTTTTTTTTTTTGATAAAAGGGAAAACTAATACAAATTACAGAACAAAACGGGGAAGACAAATTTCCGCTTGATCCTCTAGGAGGACCTGGTGGCATCCAATGGATGTAGAAGCTAGAAAATACACTCTGTTAACTAGTTGCCCAGCATAATGCGCAAACCAGTCAATACAACGGTTGCTTTCTTGATAAACAAGACGATGAACATCAATCCAGTTTATTGTAGGGTTCCTAACCTTTTTGAATTGTCAACCTCGAATTACTTTAATTACTCCAAAGTTGGAACTTGATTTCCTTTCGGAAAGAAAAGTTAGCCGAGAAAGAAACTTAAGTGGAGATGACGTAAGTGTTGTCCCCTGGAACACCAAGCATCATTGTGGGGTTACTCAAATGAAATGAGATAAAGTTGAAAACGTCTATTCTCAATTGCTTGCCATTTTATTCCATTCTCATCTTGAGCTAAACTATCAAAAGAGTAAGCCTTAGTCATCCTACAATCCATTCAGCTCAACTCCATAGATATTGGTGGAGAGATGCTCTTTAAAGAAGAAGCAGCAACCAACAAATATGAACAGGAATTGCTCACTAGCAACACCAAAGGAGTTGAACAAAGTTGTGAAGAAGAGTGGTTGAACCTCAGCCTAGGTGCTACAGATCCTCTCTCAACCGCTGGAGATTATGATCCACAGCCAAGACTTACTAACAGACTTTTCTCATGCAACTTTTGCAGAAGAAAGTTCTATAGTTCGCAGGCACTTGGGGGTCATCAGAATGCCCACAAGAGAGAGAGAGGTGTAGCCAGAAGATATCAGAAGAGTTTGATGCCTCTGCCCATCAACTCTTTTGTAGGGAGATCACTTGGTGTAAGGCCTCATGCACTTGTGCACAAGCCAAGCAGAGATGGAGTTGCTGTAGCACCGAGGTTTAATGAATCGAATTCAGGGTCTGTTGTTGCATGGGCACCTTTTCTTGCTGAAGACACAATGAATTCGATTTGGCCGGGAAGTTTTCGTTTGGATTCACAGAAGTCACAGTCATCATCAGAATCACTCAAGCTAGACTTAAACCTCCGACTCTGAACGATCCTTTTGCTCCATAGATCAATGATTTCTTCCATTTCTACTTTCTCCTGGAAATATTGTTGACTTGTTCATCCATCAGACATACAACTAACATTGTTCGCAGGAAATCCACCTGAAAGTTTATATCAGAAATAGCTGGTTCTGGATCCATGGATCAATTAGGAAAAACGTGAAAAGGTGTTTCACTCTGCATATCAAAGCTGAGAGTCCCTTGAAAGTGTCACTCCGACCCTGTTAAACCGGCTTTTTATAGAAATAACTAGCAGTTCTATGGAGTTTACTGATCCTACTTAGTAAGTTTTCCTCCAAGTTCCACTTCTGTTTAACGGGATAAGTTGCTTTCCCTCTTAAAATTAATAATCATAACACAAGTTCATCTCCGCTCTCTACCATGTTAAAACTTTTCTGACATGATATTCCAAGAAGCTGCTGAGTAGACAGAAGCAGATATGGCTAAACAGTTTGAGCATCTTCTGAGTTCAATACCCTGATGCAGATGTCTAAAATGGGAAGCTCAGTAGCATCCGTCAGCCTTTTCTTATGGTCATTCACTTCTTGCCTTTAATTGATACTTTGGATTGTAATCTACCATGATTAACCTAAGCAGTTTCGTTCATAAATTCAAGACCTCACACTTAGCTCATCAATTTAACAGGTTTTCTCTTCCAAGCTCTTATATTCCTTTCCTAGTCATAAATCTGTTTTGCAATCATGCACTAATTCTTATCAAAGGCATAAGAAGAAGAGGAGGTGCAACTTAAATTTAAAATATTGTTCACAGTACAATTCCATTGCCCCCCAAATTAAAGCAACAAAAAGTACATGAAACACATGATAAAGCTTGCTAATGAATTTACTGATGGAAAACAAGTATCCATGAGCATAAACTTCACAAGAGACTGAATTCCTCGTATAAAATACATTTAGATCAAATCTTTCACCATGAAGCTATTTACAGCCTACAAAGTTATCATGGACCTTAAGCTTTTGGGTCTTATGCTTGACGACAGGGAGCCTCTCGCTAATGATGCTTGGATCACTATATGCAGCAGAATCAGAGGGATACCCTTTCTGCACCACAAAATTAGATACATCAGTCCCGAATGAAAGAAAAAAAAATTGATTGTGTCATACAGCAAATGAAAGTACGGTTAAATAGACAACCAAATAGCAAATCCTGAACAATGCAAAAGGCGACACTACTAGCAGCAATGCGTGCCTGATGACTTAGTTTCTCCAATGTAGTGCAGTAATAACATTCTTCAAAACCTAAAGGGATACCAGAGATATTGCTCTCTTTTTTCAACTATTTCCATCTGGACTACTTTTGAGGCTCCACATGTATTATTCAGTTACGAATAACTAATAGAGCCAATACTTCTGTAAAAGCAACTAGATGATCAAATCATGACAACAATCAGAAATGAGATGAAAGAAGTTTGACTCCTCAAACCCAGACAAAAAAGACCAAGAAATCCTAAGCAGAATAGCAACAAGGATAAGGTAACAATTTCAATATCCATGAGTAGTCTCTGATTCATGCAACAAGTAAGTGAAGCACTTGTCCACCTATGTGGAAGCGAAGAGGTGGAGGTGGGTGCAAAAGATAGAAAAGTTACGGCAGAAAGATCCTGAAAGGTGGCCTCTCTCCAGCATATTTCTCGAAGAATGACAGGACCTGCAGTGTCAGCAAAACTGCAATGCATGCGTGTATCCCTTAATCTCATAAGGACTCCATCAACTCTAAGCTGTAAAAAAATGACCAGAAGATGGAAAGAAATTAAGTACCAAAGCAACATGAGGAAAAAAATTGCTGGTATCTTGAGAATCACACTTTAGGATATAGTTAAATTTAATGATAAATCCATCCAACATGACTAGATAAGCAAGAAATTTATAAAATTTCACCATTTCAAGATTCTAGCAATTGGTGACAAAACAAAACCGACAATGTCTAGTTACTCACCCAAAATCGCAAAAGAAGAAACCAACAACTTGGCATGACTCTCTACAAAATAGAACACCAATTGGTTCAGTTCCCAAACATGATACCGGGAGTCATGCTAACCAAAATGTGTGAACGTAACATACCGCTTTTGCAGTTAAAAGTGAGACTCCATTATCAGCTAGCTCATCTTCATATAAGATAACCTATAAAGCCAAGAAGACCAAAGTTGGCATTCAGGTACAATTATGACCAGAATAGATTTCATGATGATATGCTTCCAACGTGATAAAAAATGTCCACCTCATCATAGAAAAGAATAGGCTCCTTGGATGACAATGCAACCACGTCAATCTGTTGCTCACAATCCTCCCAACTGGGGCAGTTACTTATCAAGTTTTCCTCACATTTATTCTGATCACAGGATCAAGGTTGATAGATCATTTTTTAGAATAAAAAAGGGAAAAGTTAATGCATCATTCACTACCTTGCCTATTTATAATGGGAGTTTATGCTACAAGAAGTAGGTTCATCACAAGAAAAGATTCAGTCAAGAAGTTTCCCTTTGCTTAGAAGCAAGCGCTCTTTAGCAGGAAAATTGAAACATCATGAAAGAAAAAGAATCATTACAGGTGGAATCCACCTCAAAACGTAGAAGCATGAAGATCATAACCAAATAAAAATAAAAGCTAAATAGTGAAAGAATTAGGAAAAGGAGGAAGGAAAAATGATGTCATGTCATGAAAAACAGAAAGAAATGGAAAAGGAAACAACAAAGCACAAGAAATTGATTTTCTTCAGAATTTCAAGAAACTACAATTTAGGTCCAAGGATAAGTTTCCTAGTAAATTAAGAGTGAGTTGAGAACAAATCCTCATCTACAACAACTTTGAACTAGTGCCATAAATCCAATACCAGGCATTCTAGGTCTTCAAGAGCCTACATCAACGTCAACAATGCATATGGTAAAACAGAAAACTGTTAATTAAATAACTGTCAAAGACTAAAACGAACCTTTTCTGCATCTACATCAATTGTCTCACTTCCACAATATGGTGTTGTGAATGTGTAATCATAATCTAGTATCACCTGCTGAAAAGGTTTGCTGGAAATTTGCAGCAAGAGCCATGTGAACAAACGGAAATTTCTTTCAATTTTGCAAGGTACTACATCAATTTAAACAACATGATTGTGAAGTCAATTCAACAAAATAAGTTCCATTATCTCATGGGGAACAACAGCTAACTAAGTAATTATGAAACAGGTTAATGCAGAAGAAATTGTCAAGGTCTGTTCAGGGGCTGTGCGAACAGTGTCAAAGAGGATTGTGTCATTTCATTAAAAAACAATAATGGGATGCCAAACGGAAACCTGCAACAAGGAATCCACCAGGAAATGGCAATTCCAGATTGTTCAACAATATTTAAAGAATAACAATATTGTTTTAATCCAAAATATTAGAACGCAAAATTCCATTTAAAGTAAGAGACCAACAGTTCTCAGTATTTCCTTTCAGCAATTGCAATTGTAAAAGATCTTGCAGGCAGATATTGGAAAAACAGCAAAAATAAGAACTTAAGTAGCTAGCAAAGTGGAATGATGTGTCATGGTTCCTTTCCACCTTCATACTAATGCATGATACCTCTGCTTGAACATCAATTCACATGTCCAAAATAGTATGACCTAATAAACACTGTCTCCAAAATATCTTGCAGCATTAAGTTACGACAAATATTTGAGCATGGCCCAGATAAATCATAAATCTGTGTCCAGAGTTAGAAAGAGGCTAAAAACCTTCTGAATTTCCATTTGGCAGCAGCTGGAACCTCAACCGGAGGCAATGCTTCCTTCTTCCAACCGGCGAGCGCATCAAAAGCATTAAAATGGATCTTTGTGCCACTTTTCGTATGCTCAAGAACTAAACAACTGTCTCCAAAAACCATTTCTGGTAAATGAGATGTTTGAAGCTTTTCCTCCCATCTGCAAACAAATCAACCTCAATAAATTCCCATAAGACGAACTCTATCATTGAATAATCCATACTCCCGAGCCAATCCTATCTGCAACACATCCAAAAACACACGAAGAACATTTCTTGGCCCGTCACAAACAAAATCACCTACTTCAATAAACGAAACAAACGCTTTGACAACAAATCCACCATAACAAAATCAATTATGAAACCAATTGAGCATCAAACTAGAAAATTAACACTAGAGAGAGCTCTAAAAGAGAAAGAGGAGAGAGAGTGTGTACTGTAGAAGAGAGGAGGAGTTGAGAATGGAACGGTTCGAGGAGAAGATCTCCCAGCCATGGATGCGAAGTCCTCTGCGGCCGTCAGTCAACAGCTCGGCGCCGGCGGCTTTTAGTTCCTTCTGGTCTATTTCCAGTTCCATCGCCACCGTCTGATTGTCACTCCTCCAAAGACTTGGGCGCCGTTTGGTTGGGTTTTGTATTTGGGCTTTTGGTTTATTTTCACTTTTTATTTTCTTTTTCTTGCAACATTTATTTGTTTGAAAAGGAATACGAGTATATGACAGAACATTCTACTTTGCTTTGTTGAGTGAATGCCTATCTTCCACCCTTCAATTACTTTCACTTAGTTAGAATGCTATTCAACTTTATCCCAGTCATATATTTATATAATTTATTTATTTTAACTTTGCTTTCAGTTATATATTTACTTAGTTAAAATTCTATTTCACTTTATCTCAATCATATATTTATATAATTTTTTTATTTCAATTTTGTTTTACTTCATCTCAGTTATACATTTATATAGGTAAAAGAGTAGAATTAGAACAAAATAGAGGATACAAATGATTACATTTTCTATGTTCTAGTTTTTGTCCACCACTTTTGTACTCGAGCATACGCTTAAATATTAATAAATGGATAGATGATCTTGGACACAAAGTAGTACACAAAAATAGAAACAAAAGAACATATTCCTCAATTGAATCCAACGACTAAAGAATCAAACAAAAATCTTAACTAGTCAAATCTTTTGTTTTTAAATTTTTAGTACGTTTTATTTTAAGAATTTTATTAATTAATCGGTTAATTTGTGTTAATCAATAATTTTTTAAAATATAATAAATCAATTAATTTTTATTTAACAATCTCTTTTTAATTAAACTTTAAATTTTTTAATGAGTAAGAATAATCTCTTTTAATCATATTTTAAATTCTTTAATTTATTCAATCTTTAACTCATTTTATAACAGTTTAATACCGATAAACGTCTCATCACAGCATGTAATAAATAAAATTACAAAAAAAATTATGTAGCCAACAAAAATGATAAGTTTTATAATAGCTTAAATCATCAAGAGATTACAATATAATTATTCTCATGTATGAAAAGAAAGAAATAATGTAGTTGTTATGCAACATTTCCCTAAAAAGAATGTTCCGAAAACATTATCCCTTGAACTCAAAAGGTGAAACATCCACTTTAAGCCCCTCCACACTCCGACCCGACATTATATAAAGGAGGTAAATCATGATTTGATCCGAGCCAACTTCTCGGAACAGAGTAATGGAATCCAGTTAAACACTCACAAGATGACCCATATTTGTGCAGCGAAAGAGAAAGAGTACACACCTTGAATCAATCATAGTTCCTTTGTGTAGTGTAGTCGAGTAACGCAAGTGTCTCCATGTATTCAAATGTACGGAGGGAGGTGTTTAACGAACCAAGGGAATGACAGGAGACTGGTTTCTCATTACCAGTATCAAAGACCAAAAGCTCATTACGTTTTAACACAAGAAGTTGGTTTTTCTTGGTCAATCTTAATGTCGGGTAACTTAGTCTTAAAAACCCTAAATCAAGTCGGAACATTTTGGTCCAAGAACTTGATGCACCGTACTGTTTCATAACCCATATGTCCCAAAGTTTACAGTCCCAATGACCATAGAAACACGCAAGAGATTCTCCGAGACTCACTACCTTGGAAAACTTGTCGGAAAGAGATGCATGAAATGGTAAGTCCATGTCTCCGAAAGCCTCGCTACTCACATCAAACACGATAACCGAACAACGGGTTGTCACATCATGAACACCGACCCAGTGCAAAGCTCCTTTTACCAGTGCAGGTTGATGATGCTGCATGTCGCCCGCAGGAGAACTGCTAATCTTCCTCCACTCCTTTTTGCTCAGCTCGTAAACCTTGGCTTTTCTAGCATCAAAACATGTTTGTTCGATAAAGACCAACTTGTAACCATGAGAGACATAATCGTAGCACAGCCCCACGAATTCACTTCCTACGCTTCCGGTAGCAGGAAGTGGGATCTCTAAAGCTTTCATTAAACTAGGGTTCCACAACACGCATATTCCTGCGGTATGTATGCATAACAGCCCATGACAGAAATCTTCTGCTTTTTTCTCATACTCAATTGTAGGTGGTGGCATGAAACACATCTCCTCAATATCGACTACGAAATCATTATATTCATCGTACTTCCTATGCAAAAGCCGAACATCGAAATCATCCCCATCACGAACATGAACTACAGTAACCAACGAGGGATTTTCCTTACTTCTATTGATTACGCTCCTGGTGTGCTTGGAAACAAAACTAGAGCTACGAATCAAAGTGTAATATGATTTGGAAGCACACATGAACCTTACAAGTGATTTGACTGGCAACTTTAACATGATTTCCTCCGCGATTTCGTCGGCTACGTACTGAATTCTGCTGTCCAAAGAACTCATGACTTTGAGTAGGGTAGAGAGAACGAGATCAAGGTTTGAGATTAATTTCACTAATTAGGTCCGTCTAAATATAGGAAGCTTACCCTTCACATATACTTATATGGAAGGCAGATCTATACAATCTTTAAAAAAGGGATTGACGAAAGTCCAAAGGAATATTATAAACCCTAATACATTAGAGTTTGCACCGAGTTCATGGTTCGGCCAAAACACCTAACCCTACACCTTTTGTGATGTCTAGTAGCTTATTACAATAATGTTCAAGTACTTTAATATATCTAAATAAATCAAAACATTGTTAGGGAACTTGGAAGCAATTGGGTCAGGGGTGCTAATTTTTAACCCATGGGCTTAAATTTAGTTATTTTTAACGGGTTAGGTTTAAGCTTAAACTAATTCAAGATTCAATTATTATAAGCAAAACAACATCGTTATACTTAAAAGAGTTAATCCTTGAGTAGGCTCATGCCTGAGCAAATCAGACTTGGACTCAATTTAAAAAAATTATATTGTTCTATATTTTCAATTTTAAAAAATTATTTTAAAAAACTTAGCCGCCAAGTATAATAATAGTATAACAGCTACAGAGTTGGGGATTTTCGGAAATATCTATCATTAAAATTATTAAATGTTTATCTTTAAAACTATTGTATTTAAATTTAATTAAGTCCTTTTTTACTATTTCTTGGAGAAGCATACTAACTAAAACACATCTTTACTCTAATTTTATATAGCATAGAAATTACTTATCTAACATAATAGCATATCATTTTTTATTAATGCTATATAATAATTATGGACTGTATATATAAGACTACAATCTTCAGATAAATATTATTTTAAAACACAAGAGTACTTTATTTAGTAATTGTTTAGGTTATATAAATATATAAAATTATGTCCAAAATAAAATAAATATTAAGTTGTATTAATAAACTGATAAATATTTAATAAAAAGAGTTATTAAAGTAAATCAAACAAGTTAATCAAACCTTTAATTAAATTAAAAATTAAACCGAAAAATTAAACAATTTAAAATTTTTACAATTAAACTAACAGATTTGATTGAATTTTTAACCAAAGGTTCTTTAAATTTTTGACCAATAACGAATCGAGTCTTCCAACTCGTTATCTGGGGCGGTTCTGAGAGAAGAGATTGGTACCTAAATGCCTCTTTGTTTCTTCCCTTCCACGAATTGACAACTCTTGACTTGTCATATAATTATATCGCAGGTTGTGTGGAGAACGGAGGTGAGTCTTCTTTATCTTTTAATATTTAAGTAGAAACATTTCTCTCAAATTCTTTATTCCATTGGCATTGCAGGATGAAATAGTATTTATGTACAACTTTTCAAACACACCTACTAATCAACTTTTGCAACTCCTCCTTTCTCTTGCAGGTTTTGAGACGCTATCAAAACTTGAAAATTTGGAGTTTCTTGATTTAAGTGTCAACAATTTCAACAGTAGCATATTATCATCATTAGTTGGGCTTTCTCTCAAAATATTGGATCTAGGACATAATGCCATAAAAGGATCAATAAATATGACAGGTTAGAAAATTGTAATATTTTTTTTTTATTTTATCAACTAAGTAACATGATTAATAAATTTATGAGAAATTTTTGTCTTCTTGTTCTTTAGAATTGAATGCTTTAAGCTATTTGGAAGTACTATATTTAAGTGGAAATGAGATCATCAAATTTGAGCCTTCTAGAGGTAAACCAAAAAAATTGATTTACTTTTAATTTTTGAATATCAAATCATCCATCACAATTGACTAAGCTCTACTGTATCCTTTTCACAACATAACAGGTATAAAAGTTGCTAGCAACTTAAATGTTATTTACCTTGATGGTCTTGTCAACAATGTAACAGACGAATTGCTAGAGTCATTGGGAGAATTCCACAATCTTACGAACCTTTCTCTGGAAGGCAACAATTTAACTGGGGCAATGTTCCGTCATCCAAGTACGTAAGTAAATTATGTGACAAATAACAATAAAATTTAATGTCCAAAATATATGTACGTATTATATGCATTGCATTATAACTTTCACAGGATACAGTTTGATAGAGTTGTCCCTAAACTTTTGTTCTCTGGATGAATACTTCCTCCAAAGCCTTGAGTTATTGCCTTCACTTAAGATGTTATACATTCAAGAATTACGGATCGGTCTTCCAATAGCACAAGGTTAATTACCAACTTTTCAACTTCCATGGAACAACGAGCGTTTAGTTTTCGGTTAGTTCGAGTGGAGAAATTATGTAGTCTATTATTTATTATCAGATAGTCTATTAAAAATACATAACATATTTTATAATTGTTTTTTAAATGCAAACTTACATATAGAGTCACGGGCTTTATGCACAAGTGAACAAGCTTCATGGCCCTCTGGATCAGCTGCTATCCAATTCCATGTCATGGAGGATTCA
>JANIHY010000209.1:64032420-64043084 GCA_027479065.1 Erythroxylum brevipes | reverse complement strand
ATTTATTTTTATATATTTAAAAAGGAAATAAATTAAAATATTGTTGTTAAAAAAATTTATATAAGCAACAATTAAATTGATTGCGACTTTAAATAATAATTAAGGATGACAATGAATAGCTTCGAACTTCAATCCACTTAGGCCTAAGTCCTATCTAAATTTTAAAATTTTCTTGAAAATTTTGCAACTTAGTCCTTATATTTTTTAAAATTTTCGGCATTGATCAGTAGATAGCTGGTATTATAAATATTGACTGATACCATACGAAACAAGTTGACACTGACCAATATTTACACCTGGTACATAAATATCCTTATTTCGTATAGTTCTTTGGTCGGTGCAGTACGTATCGCTTGGTACCAGTCGGTACAAAACGAAATTCAAAATCACAAATGCAATAGTTTTTAAAGTGTTGCATTTACTAATATTAAAAGGCAACGATAATAATAATTTGTTGCTACAGATAAGAAAATACAACAAAATTTTAAAAAATGTTGCAATAAAGTTTTATATATGCAACATTTAGAATTGTTGCTAGAGTTCTAGTTACCTATTTACTAAAGGGTATTTACTAATATTATATACTTTTGTATATCTATTTACTAATATGTATTCAAAATATAATTTTTTTTTCTATTTTTTAATGAGCATTTAGAATATATCTAGAGAAATTAAATCACCAACCAAATTTTATTGAATAAAAATTAAAACACATGAGTCATAATTTTTTAGTAGTAATAGTTTTTTAAAACCTGACCTAAGGCTTTTAGTCCGAACCTGAGCACAATCGAGACTAACCAAACTCGATTAAATATATTATTTATTTTTTAAGAATTGATAGAAATAACAAGACATAAGACGTTAGGAGAATATGATTTCTCATACAACAAACGTCAACAGAGAGACATCCACAAATAGAGCCAAAATGTCGATGTTGTTACAAACCCCAAAGGAAGCAAAAACAACATCACAAAGACTTAGAGAACAACATGCAAGAAAACTGGATGACATGCAGCATATCAAGTAAAACAAAGCTCCTAGATCAACAAGCACAATTAAACCAAAAGGGGAAAAAGAACCCCCATTTGTGCTTCAAGCTCACTCTTCTTTCTTAACTAGGGTAGGGCGATCAGAGACCCAAGATGATTATCTACTTAGCTCGCTACCAAGGTGAGAGGTTTCTACATCCTTTCTTCTTCAAGCCTCCTTTAAGTGTTGTCCCAATCCACTCATATTGGAACTCAGAAATAGGTCTATTTGTGGTCGTTTCGATTACGGTGATTTTTTGTCAGTTCAAAAGATCTTAGAAAAGTGAAAGAGGCACAAATTTACCTAAGTCATTCTTACTTTGTCTCTATGTCGTGGCCTAGCTCCCCAATTATACACTTTAGGTCATTATCATTTTAATTTCGGGTTTGAATTGAGTCTTGTTTTTAAACCTAGCATTTGGGTGAGGTTGCAAGGTTAAGGGTGCAATGTTGAATAATTGAAATTGTGTTGGTTATGAGTGGAGATTAGGTTCTTTTTGTTTGACGGAATGAGTATGCGTTCCCTGCTTTTGTTGTTTCACTTCGCACTTCTTAGTTGAATGCTTTTTTTGTGCGATTCTCAAGTTCTTCTTGAGCATGTAAATCGAACGTACTATAAGTATGCTTCATTCTTCTTTATAGAGAAACATATACTTAGTTTGTAGGTGCTTCTTTTGGATATAGTACAATCATCAATTACTATCCGCAGACAATGCTCCGGTTGCTGACATGAGTTATTAATGATGCATTTGCCTATTTGGAGATTTGAGTTGTTTGAAATCCACTATTATTCGAGGTGTTATTATGAGCTTTTACAATGCTTTACTGCATTGTTTTTCCTTTAATTTTCTTCTTTTAAGTAGCTAGTTTATTATTCTTTCAAGTAGCCAATATAAACGAACCACATGGTGATTTTGGTTTTTGTTTTAATTAAAAATTTGTCATGTGCATATCTTAGTGTATATTTAGGTTAGAGACCCAATGGATGGAATTTCAAAGGGCTAAGTCCTCCAACTTCTAATTGTATTCCTACAAGATGCATCAAAAGTGTAGGTAATTATAAAACATTGAACAATTTTTTATTTCGAATTTTTCTTTTTTTAGAAAATTCTAGAATATTTTTCTTTTGTTCTTTAAAGAAGAAACTAATGATTTTCAATGTTTTCTGATAGAATAGTTTAAAATTGTCTCAGTAAACCAATTTGGAATTGTTAATTTTTTTTGTTTTATAGTTCACAAGGAATAAGTTATGGAAGTTTATGTGTGCTTCTCTAAGTTTTGGTTATTATACAGGATTTAATAATCATCACTTATGTTATCAGGCATTAAGGTGCTATAATTATTTGTTATTTTGCCAATGACTTAAGTTCTACTTTTCATTAGAAATTAAACATATTACCACGATCGGTAGGAGCATTGGGTTTACTTATACACCCCTTACAAATAAGGATAGATATTTGCTCTTCATTGATGAACTACATGGCTGCTTAGTTACACTTTTTGGAGGATGAGCAGTGGGACTTCAAAATCTCGCACTTCGTTGACCTGGAAGATTTGATCATATAGTTATGGTTTGTATGATAATTAATCATGTTTAACATGTTAAGGTTTAACAGGTTAACAAGTTCCATAAGTCTCAAAGCCTCTTTTCCTTATCCCACCTTAGGTTGAAATCTCTTATAGGAATTAAAGAAAAGCTATTTTAAAAGTCTATGTTTCCAACAAGGAAATTCCTTTAGGTGAAGATGTTAACCTCAATGATATGGCCTCTATGACATTTGGCTTTATAGGTTACTAGTGACTAGTAGTGGCTAGTGGATTCTTTTATTTGTCTTTTTCTCATTGATGTGGGAAACATGATAGCTTTTGATTTTAATAGGGCAAATCTTGCAAATCTAGTCAATGAAGCTACTTTATTGGCTGGAAAGCGATACAAAGTTATAATTAAGAAAATTGATTTCTTTCATTGCTATGGGTAACATAATATGCAGAGGCAGTCGTCAGAGTTGATAGACAAAGTATGGTAGCGTATGTTAACATCATTTACTATTAGGTGGTTAAGGTGCTTACAGGGCTCATTCTTAGATATGTTGCTCACCTGCGGGTAAAGGTAATGTGCTTTGTACTTAAGTTCTTGTTCCCTTTGCTTGTTTCTTATATTCTTAGGTCATCTCACAAATCTTAGTGACTATAATTTAGGGTTCTTACAAAATTTTCAATCATTCTACCTTTATGTGGATATCCTAGCCCATAAAACATTTATAGTCTTGTTTTCACTACGAATGATTGCTTTTAACTTTTAATTGTTTGTATTGTTCTTTTCCTTTGTAGTTCCACTTATTTTCTTTTAATTAGGTGCTACATGGACTTTAAGTGGTTTAGATAGCTGATTTGCGACTAGGAGCATAATATGGCCTACAATCGTATTATTCATGCAAATACAATAAAAACCTTAAACAAACTGTCGTATAAAGTGGCATCGTAGACATACATAAAGTTACTAGAACCATATCTTTGGAATCTCCCAGGTAAGATAATATGAAGTATTTAGGTGATGCAAATTCTTCATCTTTTTAGATTTTCTAGTCTTTGATTTCAAAAGTCAAATCTCCACATTGACTGTGTTTTATCTATGAATTTTTTAATTATAATTTAAAGTAATTCTTTTTAATAGGTGTTGAAGTCAAGGCAAGGTAGCCTCTTAAGGTTACATTTTATTGAACTGTCAAAATGTTCAACCTTTCATGTAGTAAGTTGAAATTGATTATTTGAGTTTTGAAATTTAGTGTTATTCATAATTGAAATATATAATAATATTTTTAGATTATACGAGTAATTGCTAGGCGAGCTAATGCCCAATAAAACACAGGATGATATCAATAAAGAATTCAGAAGACACTTTCTTTGATGATTTGAGAAATATGTAAGTTTTCACTTAGAAATATTGAAGTGATTGAATTATAAGATTTAAGTGTTCAAATGATATTATACTGTTTAATATGGTAATTTCTTTTGTGTAGGCCTTAGAAAATTCAATAGAAAACAAGTTCATATGTGATCTTACGAAGGGACCTTTGCGAACTGTTAAATCGTATCCGGTGTATTTCATTAATAGATACAAATATCATATAGAATATCATAGTCATACCATGATAACAATAAATAGTGGAGTTTGCATATAAGGAGAATTGATGGACTGCTATGATAAAATTATTGAAATACTTGAAATTGAGTACTCTGCATTACCAATAAAGCAAAGTGTGATATTTAAGTGTGACTGACTAGTTTGAACAAACTCCAAATGTTGGTATAAAAGTGCATAGCCGATATAATCTAGTTGAAATCAACAAACGAAGAAGATTTAGACAATTTAAACCTTTCGTATTAGCAATGCAAGCGATTCAGGTCTATTATGTCCCTTTTCCTAGCTTACGACAAGATAAGTCAAATTGGTTGGTTGTTTGCAAAGTTAATCCTAAAGGTATTTTTGAATCATATAGAAAAGGAGAACAGATAATTAAAAATGAAGCGTTTCAAGAAGATGTTTATGAAATAAATTCATTTGTCACATATGACGATAATGAAACTTTGAACAATCCATCTAATGAATATGCTAAAATTTCATTTGGAGATGATAATGAGGGCCAGAGATCTGAAGAGGAGCCTAAGTTCGATTCCAACTCTTCATAAAAAGAAGATGATTTTGATTTGCAATTAAGTGATTACATCAATTAATTTGTGTTTGCAATTGAATATTATATTCAACAAAACAATTGTTTTCTTTTCAATATATTATGTAAAATATTGAATTCAAATTGTTATATTTTTAGAAAGTTCAATCAAATACGAATTTTAGGTTTAAATATGCTATCAAAGAGAAAACATAATATAATGCGACCAAGGTTCAGACAACAATTCGAAGCTACTTACTATCAAGGTAAAGCATCACATTCTGCAACTAGAACTGAATCACCTCCTCCTCCTCCAACTACTACACTTGCAAATGAGGCATCATCTTTCGTACCTGCTATTACACCATCTACCACCCCTATATCATCCACTACCCTTACAGTGAAAAAGATATCAGGGGTAAACGATGTGGATAAAAGAGGCGGCTGTCAGCCTGAAATTGAAGAATCTAGATAGAAGAACTTACATCACAATTGTTAACAATCTGTAAGTGAAAATACATGAAATACTATATGTTTATGATTAAGTTATGGGTTTAAATTTTAAAAATGATATAAAATTATTATTTTTATATTAAATTGATTCCGTCTAGACCATGCTCAAGAAACATGACGTCCAAATTCAATGAGAAGATTGATCTTGAGGGTTATATATGGAAGAATATCTCTCAGTTCATAAAGGAATTTTACTATCAGGAGTTTAAGGTATAAAAAATAATATTATTTTCTTTTTTAAATTTATTTTTATACGTTAATTAGATAAAATTATTACATTATAAGTATTTATTGAATGTTTTTCCTTTTGTTTCATAAAGAATTTTTTTGGGATTCTAAATTTGACGCGATCATTAATAAAATATGGGAGAGACGAGCATGTATACATTATCGGGTCTTTCTTGGTACGATACACAAGGCTAGTGTACGACCGCCTTATATTTCTAAACAAATATGAAGTCGTTGGCAGCAACATTAGACATCATCTATGGTAATGTCTATTTCAGAGCGTAATTCTACTAAGAAAAGTGAAGGATCGGGGGGGGAGAGTCTTTCTGTACATACGGGAGGATCTATTGCCCACCACAAGTATGCAGAGAGACTTGTAAATATTTACACTTTATATTTATATTCTGATTTTTTTTACTTTTTTGTATTTCAATTTAAATTGATGTGTAAATTTTGGAATGAAAATATGTGTATTATGGAAAATGATAATATTATAAATGTCTGATGTCATATATGATTGTGTTGTTGAGTTATTTTCTTTGTTCAACCGGAGTAAATATCATAAAAATAGAGGAAACTTTGCCAAATTTTTTTATAAATTCTAATTCACTTATAATATTTTATTCTTATGCAGGAAAAATCTATGGGCATGAGGCCTATACCTGATCAGCTCTTTTTGTATACTCACACTAAGAAGCATGACAGTGTAACATTCATCAACACCCAATGTAGAGACCTAAGTATATGTGAAATTTATGATTTAATATTAATGCTTAACAATTATCACTTACTAATATAAACATTGTCTTCTGATATGATTAAATACAAGAAAGCATCCAACGACAGTCCCAGCAATTTAAAGATGTTGATGAGACTCAAACTTATTTTCATACAGTGGGCAGTAAGGACCGTCGTAAAAGGATATTCGGCTTAGCTAGGTTCATTTGTAAACATATATTATTCACAATCTTCCACGTCTAGTACAACAACATCTAGTAGATGATCAACAACCAATGAAGTCAATAAGTTCGGAGCATAGTGTAGACATTGGCAACTTAATTGCTACAGTCAATGGAGTACATGGCTCAGCTCCGTAATAAGATGAATGAGTTGAAGTGGAGGGGTAGCACCTTATCACGACAATCAAAGCATCTGCGGCTACGAAATTAATAATATACTTGTAGTCATTTCATTTGAATTACAAATACTTATTATGTATAATTTAATATTTTGATTATTAATTAAGATAATTTTAACTTTATATCACCAATCAATATTATGCACAGATAATTCATAAATGTTTAGATTATGCATCAACCATAAGATCATCAAAAAAATGTTTAATGACAGGAATTTTTTAAATTTTTTTGTTAATTTACTAACGAAAAAACAAAAGTGCGTTGGTAAAATCAATTCAATTTATCGATGGAAAACAATATACTGTCGGTAATATTGACAGTAAGTAATAGACATAATAACCAATTTTGTCACCAACTTTACCAACATGATTTGTCGTAAAATAACAATTGGTATACTCACTGATGGAACAAGCATAACTGTTGGTAATGTTGTAATAAAATTACCTACGGAATAACCAATTCCGTCTGTAAATTTGCTGACGGACAAATTTTGATCATTAGAAATTTACCGACGATCGACCGCATAAACAACCATACATAAATGTCTGTTAATAAATTTACCGACGAATATTTTGTTATTCGTAAAAAATTATTACCTATGATCGTTTTTACGATACATTTGTCCGTCAATAAATTCTATCTCTAAATTGTCTTCCTGATAGAATATTTAAGTTTTCCGTCGATAATATCAGTCGTTAAATGACATTTTTCTTGTAGTGTTTCACCTATAATAGTGCCGTTTTATTTAACAGTATAAATTCCAGTACCTTAATAAAATGGCAACAATAATTGGATTTATAGTTACACTTTTATCTGTCCACTAAAGTTCTTTTTCCTGTAGTGATGACATATTACTTATACAAGCAACATAATATTATTTTACTATTCTTTATTAAAATTTTAATGAGATATGATATAAAAATTGCTAACAATTAACAAACATAATCTTAAAGGCATAAAACTATAATAATATTTTTTTAAAAAATTAGACGGGTGTAATTTATCTTTTATTTTATCTCTCAATCATTCCTTTTCCTTTTGGTCCGGTGTGAGTGGTCGTTAGATGAACTAAAAAAGCGTGCGCTCGTCTCAACCCCTTTTCCTGACAAAGACTAAACACAACACAGTGGATGAAATTAACAATGGAAAGCGAAGGAAAAGAGATTAAAGGGATGAAAATATGTTCATTGCATGAAAGAAACATTTCACTACACATACAAATCAGACGTCACATTCTTTTCCAGAGGTTAACTGAACCACAATACAAAACCTGACCCTGAACTGTCCTAAGCAACGGACACTTTCACCTTTTCTTGCAAAGCTAGGGATATCACTCGACATAAAGGCTAAAAGATAAGAAAATACATCAAGATATCTATAGTTTTCTACATTAACTTAAGTTTTGGTCGGTGACCTGGGAAATCACCGTCTTCTTTCCGGTGTCCAGTGAGGCAAAGCTGGGCTGAAATGATTGGATACCATCCTCGAATCAAGCAGCTCAACGATTGGTGTAAAGTTTACACACCTTGGGACTTTGTACTGATTAATGGATGCCCCTCTTGATATTGCATAGTCCATTAACTCCTCAAATGTGCCGTTTTTAACAACCCTTATCTCTAGTGGACCTATGGAGTTGTCTGCAACTCGTCCTTGCCTATAAACCGAGTTCAGAGATTCCTCCATGGCAAGGCAACACCTGTTCAATACCTGGTCAGTCGGGGAATTGACCGAGTCTTTCACTAGTAACTCCCAGTAAATTACGTAGTGACCTGGAATCGTCTTTGTATCAGCAAAACTCGTGTACTCAACAACGCTTGTTTTGAATTCACATAAGAGTTGGGACGCGTTCTCGACAGCTTTCTGTAACTCTGCCTCGTCAGTCTTGTCCGAGTCGATACTGAGTAATACATTTTTCCTTCTAACAAAATGAAATTGAGGGGCTGAGTTGTGAAACCCGGTGACTCTGAGGATGTCGCCGACTCGGTACCTGTATAAACCTGCATAGGTGGTGATCACTAGCTCGTATTCTTTGCCCACTTCAACATCGGCGAGGTCAACGAGTTTTGGTGGCGAGTCACGAGCAGTCCAAGTCTTAGCAGGCTTGTGGGGTAAAAATTCGAAGTATGCCATGTTTGGCATGATCGTATAAGAGACTTCTGATGGTTTGCACATCGGGTTCAAGTTCAACCCAAAATAACACTCTGAGGAAGCATACATGGTGCATGCTAGTGGCAACCCGCCACTATAGTAATCAAGGGTTGGGATGTATTGTGCCATGGCCCCAGTGACGATCACGTCAAGATATTTTGTGCTGGGCCAAATTCTAGTAATGATTCCGTCCCACTTCTCCTTGGAACACTCCATTCTGATGAACTCTGCGAGTTGAGGGTTACGTTTCAGGATCTTGGTCATGCAGATTCTTAAAGAAGGGTCTGTGATTTGGCTGTTTAAAGTTCCCGATTCAATATCATGAGCAAGTTCTCTCCAGTGAACTTGGAGAAACCTGATGGCACGGAGCAAACCGGAGGCGAAAACAGCGCCAAGTCGGAGCACTGCTTCGCGCTCCTGAAGGCCGCAGATCATCTGGGTGTACATACTCTGGAATGAGTCAGCACAAAGAATGGCCTCGTTGGGGCTTGTGTACACATTGTAAGGATCGTAGGGACGAGTTTTGAAGTGGTCGCTCTTGTAGTAACTGGTGAGAACAGGGCGAGCCAGGAGGCCACTGGGAGTTTTGGTCTCAGATTTCACGAACATGAAGTATAGGCCTTTGCCTTTGTCCAAGCCAGGGACGTAACTGTTGCACAAAAAGCGGAGTTGCATGTGAGTGGAATTGAATGAAGATGGAGACAGGCACACAATTAATTCCAACGCGTCCATCGGGGTTTCTTTAACTTACAGGTTCATCACTGGCATGAGCAGACTATATAATAATTGCCGACGATCCAGCTCTTCTTGGATTGTTGGCATCAGCTTTCTTTCACCAGCAGATGTCCCTGAACTGTAGTTTCCAATTAAACAAAAGTTTATTAGTGCAACAATTCAAACCTTCTGAGTAAATCCATATACTCTTAACAAAAAACACACCTAGTGAGAAACTCGGAGATGGGGTGAGATGACAAGATGGCAGAGCGGTCGCCATTGGCTATACGTTGGATTTCAGGCTGAAGATCCTCGTAGGTAATCATGGGGAGTTTGGACTTAAAAGTCTGGCGATCGATAGCACCATTAAGTTTGAACCTTTTCAAGTACTCAACCTGAGCGTTTCGGCTCAGGATTTCAGCCAAAACCTTCTCCTGAACGAAGTCAGGATTTCTAGTCATTTCCTCGATGAATTGAAGCGCTTTTGCATCTTTTTCGCATGCTGGAGGACCCAAAGGAGATGAGAAGGCATCGTCAACAGCCATTGCAGACAGAAAAACTAAAAAGGGTTTATAAATAAGAGAACAAAGGCTTGTGGAGATGTACGTGAGAAAATTTGAAAGAGCTTCTTAGCAATTAAAAGAGAACTTCGAACTGTTTGCTAGTTGTGAGAGCAAGGGGTCACGGAGTTGGTGTTTATATAGGAGAAGAGACTAGAGAGTCCTTTGCTTGTGGGCAACGGACGCGTGGTATGCCACGTAAGAGCGGGGCCCCCATGAAAGAGGACGTTAGAAGGAAGCTGACGAAACGGTGTAGACGTAGGAAGTTAAAATAAACAAATAAAAATGTTGTCTTAATAGGTGTACGGCACAGAGGGGACAATGTGGGCCCACAACAGGTAGACATGGCAAGAAGTGAGGGGGCATGTGGGGTTAGGTGACCGCCATGTCAGCGGAGTCAAAGGGAAATAGAGTGGGAGAAGATGATTAGGTAACTTGATATTTTTTATCTACTTGATAAAAAATATATATTTTTTATTTTTTTAAAATTATACTTCCATTTTATTCGCATTAAATTAATGGAGAATAAGACATAGTATTAGACTAAAATTTTATAATTAATCCTTATATTTAAATTTATACCTTAATATATTTATAAGTTTATCTTTCTAAACAGTAGTTAGGAATAAAATTGTATATTACTTTATCTCTTTATATCTCACG
>JANIHY010000209.1:63997989-64015520 GCA_027479065.1 Erythroxylum brevipes | reverse complement strand
TTTTATTTAATGGTCTTTAAAAGGCATGTGTCATTTAAGGATGTAATTTCAAAAGGAAAAAGATCAATGAGGGGACGAGTAGGTAAATGGTACATATCTTTTCTGACTGTTATTTCTTATTTAAGCCATTTGTCAACATTATATTGAATAATAATAATTAACAATTAATTATGTAAAATATGTATCCCTCACTTCACATCTTCACTACTTAAAGAATGATGAACGGTTGCAATTAAATTAAAGTTGAAATCGTGCACTCGAAGTTCAAGATATTTAGGTATACTTTTACCTTCTCATTTCTTTATTTTCATCAATATATGTATTTAAAGTACTCCAACTCAAAAATTAGTAGCAAAAAATTTTACGATTCTGTCTTCTGAATTTTGAGTATAATTTAAAGGTAAAGTTTTTGATTTTTTAAATGTATTTTTTGTTCTTTGTTTTTTTTAATATTAGCTATTAAATTTTACTATTTATTTTTTTTCCTCTATCACAAATTGCTATTTATTAGAATTTGTTCAAGCTGCAAATTGTTATCCAAATTTTTCAATTGCTTATCGAATTCTATTGACTATACCTGTAACTGTAGCATCAGCTGAGAGAATTCATATTTTCTTAATTTGCTTACTTTATTTTATTTTCAAATCAAACAATTCTTGATCGTCTGAGTAATTTTTCATCGTTTAATTTAATTATCTTACGTGTTAGAAATTTTCCCTTGAATACGATACCCGGTTCTTACAGATTTATATTACTTGTCGATGGGGACACTTGCCTCTAATTGGTCTAGATAGAATTTAATTTATATTGTTCTATTTAGACCGTAACATATTGTCAATTTATTGGAGCCCTTTTTTTTATTTCGCCCAGGGCCTATAAAACCATAAGAACGGCCCTGCAAACAAGTTAAGTTGGAAGCAGATAAGAGGAAAACATGGTCGCATAAAAGGGAAGGGAAAGTGAATAATTACCAGATAATAGAGAAGATAAGGGAGAACTGTGTAGGGGGAGACAAGTGGATGCTAGATTAATTTAATAATCATAAAAGTATGGCCCATATTACTTTATTTGACTATAATATGAAGTGGGCTCAAAATAATGGTTATTGTGCTTGTAATGAAAATTAAATTCACTATAGTTAATTAGTAAAACCCTTCCTTCTCCCTTCAGTCAAGAAACATTAACAAACATCAAAGAAATAAACGATCTTACACTATTGAAAAGAACGAAGAAAGGAAAAAAGGCGAGAGTGGATAAAGCTTTTGTGCAGAGAAGTATTTGCTATCAAGAAGGAATTACACATATTGAGTATGGATCAAGGTTAGTATTTCTTTCTTTTGTTTATAGTATGAACCCTAGGGTGTGAAGATGTTGAATCAATTGTGTCATAGATGATCTTGGGTGAATTCTAGGCTTGCAATAATATTTAGAATGTTAAAGATTAAAATTTACATGCAAATATTAATTAAAATGTTAAAGATTAAAATTTACATGTGGTATTATAACAGATTATGACAGTATAATTTGCATTAAAGTTAGTCCTAGGATTAATGGTAGCAATTAATATTGCTTCATGGTTATAAAAAATTATGTTATTGCTTCCGTTGTAATCTCTCAATGTAAGTCATCTTGTTTCTCGACTTCTATAGGCTGTCGAATCGATTAAAATTATTGATAAAGATGATCCCTTTGATAATAATAGTCGAAGATTGCATGGGTTCTTATCTTGCATATCTGTTTGCTTTAAACTGAGTTAGGTTTTTGAAATAAAAATAAATCGAATGACTCTGTACCCTAAGGACCCTAGTGGGACAATAATCATGTGTGTAGGGTAACTTTATTTTTGTGGTAATAAATGAATATGCATATTAAAGAATGTGTGGACTTCGTAATTTGGTTTTGAAAAATCAAATGGTTACTTACATGCATTAATTAAGGTTTAACTAGTTAAGCTTTTTAAAGGAACAAAGTTGGAGAGAAACAAAAGTTTAAAGAAAGTTCTCATGGGACCCACCATCAAAAGTTTTGGTTTTATGTTTGCATTACTTGTTTACTACAATTTGCATGAATTCTGGAAAACAACAAGCGAAAGAAAAGTCAATGGTTCGTGGGGCGCACTATAAGAAAGACTTTTGGTTTTATGGTTGTAAAACAGAATGATTATGGTGTTAAAATGTATAGACACCATGACTTCCATATGAAAAATGAAAGGGTAAATTTGCATATTAAAGCATAGAATTAGTTAAGTTTTAGTCTTCTAGCATTAAATGAATATACATGCATCGAATTACATTTTTTGGTCCTGGTAACAAACGAATATGCATGTTAGAGTATGAGTTTCCTAACATTATAGTTAAATTCTAAAACTTATTTATATTTAACTAAATCTTTATTGTATAGAAAGCTTGTTAGTCACAAAGTGACCTTGCTTGAAAAGATATTTAGACATTTAATTATGCATTCTTTCAATTGTTCATGTTATATGATGCTTATAAATGACATAAAAGATGAACTGAACAATTGAGATTATTAATTATAATGCTAGGAGATCACTTAAAGGTGGATCATTGCTTATAATTAATAACATTAAAGAGACGTAACGAAACACTTGGTGAATATGTTTGCATATCTAAAGATAACATGCACACTAGCTTGAGTATGATTGATTGTCTATTAAAGTGTGTATATATATTTTGCTGACATCATTATGGATTAAGGATATGTATTAAATTATCACCTAAAGGTAACCTTATATATATAATTGTACTCAAAACATTAATGTGTGAGTTTGTTTTTACGTTTGCATTTTCTAGTAATTTGTTAGCTATGGGTAATGGTTTGATCAAGTTCAGTAGGCTAAACTATGCTGATTAGTCTAAGCAAATGTAATTTCAGTTGTGTATTATGGATAAAGACCTAACATTAGTTGCAGAGCAGCCTGCAACCATTACTGAGACTAGTAAATAAGTTGAAAAGACATATTTTGAAGCTTGGGAAAAGTTTAATAGGTTGAGTCTAAACTTGATGTGATTGGCAATGATTGAAAATGTTAAGCCATCAATGCCTAATACGGACAATGCAAGGGAATTCATTATGAAAATCAAAGAGTACTCACAATTAAACATAAGTGACAAGTCTATTGTAGGAAGCTCGATGAGCGAATTGACGACTAAGAAGTTTGATTGGTCACAACCTATCTATGATCATGTGATAGGCATATCAAATATGGCAGTAAAGCTAAAATCAGTGGCATAGATGTAAATGAATCCTTCTTGGTACAATTCGTCAACTCATTTCCTCCTGAATTTGGTCAATTCCAAGTGAATTACAATACTCTGAAGAAAAAATGGAACTTTTAATAAATCAAGGCCATGTTAGTGCAAGATGAAGGGAGATTAAAAAAAATGAAGGAACACTAAGTTCATATTACAATACACAAAGAAGCTAGCTGCGGAAAGGGAAAGCCAAGAAAGAAGATCAACAAAAAGGACAAAGCCTCAATGAAGGTTAATGAGGGCCAAATTCATAAAGAACAACGTTGTTTTTTCTACAAGAAAGTTGGTGACCTCAAGAAAGATTGCCTTAAGAGAAAGGCTTGGTTCAAAAAGAAAGGTAAGTTGTAACATCCTGTTACCCATGTTTTAGCTATAATAGAATATATGAGAGATGATTGAGAGATTAGAAAATGCATTTCATGTTCATGCATATTATGATATGCACATATACGTGAATAGTAAAATTTTGCACATGAAAATGACTGTACATGCATTCATTGACATTCCAGGTATAATAGTTTCTAAATGTGATTTTTATTGAGAAAGTGTATTTGCGGATTTAGTTTTTGAAATTTTTGGAGAAATTTTTATAAATTTCTTGGGTATTTTTAGACTAGGAAAATTGTCATATGGCAAAACTATTAATAAATGATAGTAGAAATTACTGTCCAATGGCAATGAAAATTTTGATAAGTGACTTTAGGATTTATTCACGAGTGCCAGTGAAAATTAGGGAACAATTGGAGTAGAAATTGAAATTGATTGGACTAGTTAAATGAATGAATCTATTTTTAATGCTTTTGAAAATTGGTGCAATTGACACATGTCATAAGTCTGTAATTTTATTTAAAAACCCCCCACTTTTATTTGCTCTCTCTCAGATGCTTCTCATTTCTTCTTCTTGATTTTTATTCTTCAAATCTCCACCCACGTTGAACGTCTCTTCTTATTTGATACTCTTCCACCTTGTTCTCTCTTTCATTTCCACCAAAAACCTAACCTCCCAACCCTAAAGATGGTGATGATCATGGGTTGTGTTTGAAGTTAGGTATTTTTTATTTTCTTGAAGAGTTTAAAGATTTGGTAGCTAAATCAAGTAAGTCGTGCTTTAATGTTATGGCTAATGTTAAATGGAGCATTTATGATGATGGTTAGAGGTTAATGCATGAAATGGTGCTTTGTCCATATGTATGTCATGGATGATTAAGAGTTTGTGAATTTTTTTGCTTATACATATATGCTTGACGAGTAATGAGCTATAAAGATGTTTTGTTTCATATAAATGCTAAATAATAGGTTAGGAGTTGTTTTATGGATGATTGATGTTGTATATGAGAAGTAAGAAACTATGGGTTATGCTAAACATGTTTGTAAGATGGATTAGTTGTGAAAATGATGTTTTAATGAGAATTGGGAGTTGATGAATATGTACATGAGCATATCTTGATTTTAGGTTAATGATCAAATTTAGGTCATGCTTTGTTGGTGAATGATATTGAGATGAAATGGAGTCAAAAATGGGGAGTAAATGAAGTAGAAAATGGTGATCTTTGTACAAGTTAGGTTAGGTATAAAAATCTGGAAAGTTTGAGGATGATTGACTGGAAAATATTCACAGAGTATGCCTCAGTCTTTTATTCATAACTTTTTCTTTAGTTATCCAAATGAGATGATTCTTAATTTGGAATAAACTAGAGATATATGGATACATTTTTGGTGTAGAAGTTGAATTCAAATTTTGCTTATAAAAGTCTCAAAATCTTACCTGAAATTGAAAAGCTAGGTTTGCATATGTGGAAGTTCGTCGTGGCTCTTTCGGTTAAAGTTCGCCATGGTCATCTTTAAGTTTCGTCGCGGCGAACTTGTGAAAATTTCATGAGAATTCCTCTCTGGAGGAGTTCACTGGGGTGAACTTTTCTCTACACTAAGCATATTTTGGGATTTTGGGCATATCTTATTCTGTAGTTATCTAAATGGACTTATTCTTGATTTGAAATAAACTAGAGACATGGGGCTACAAATTATATTGAGAAATAAAATTCTGAATCAGACTTTAATAATTTCAATTTCTGGGTGAAAATTGAGTATAGGGCACTGTCTCAGAATAAAAGCAGTTCGAAAATATTTGGTGTATAACTTTCACACTATTGAACCAAATTAAATGATCTTAGTGTCATTAAAAACCTAAGACATAGGGGAGCAATTTTATAGAAGAAAATGTTCTCAATTTTCCCTATTTTCATGGTTTAAATGATCAAGAATAGTAGACCCAAAAGTCAGTTTTTGGGAAAAATCTGGAATTTTGATCAATGAGTTATAAATTGTGATTTTAATGGTTTTATTAGGATATAGAACATAAGTATACATGGTACTTATGTGAGTTGCTAACACAAATGTTAACATGGCAAGGATAATTGATAGATACCCGAGATTATCATGAACATGCATTGTGTATATTTTATATGCATACATCTGCATTGTAAAGCACTTACAATTATGTCAATTTGTGATATGTGTATATTGTTGTTATAGAGTAGCAACTAGAACGTCAACCTCCAGACGTTGCTGGAACTTCCAGGCCTTAGCTTCGAGAGCGACCTGTGAGTAACCTAGACAGTTTTACTCAATTATTTGTTATGTTAGATTATATTTGAATTGCTTCATGAATGTGAATTGAATTATGTTGATTTCCGGATAGAAGGTCCGATTATTGTGAAATGTGAATGAGATATTAAAGTGCTGCTTGCATGTGAATGTAACAAACTAAATGTTTCATGAAATGATTGACTGAAAATATAAGATGCATTCTATACATGAATGCATTATTAGATAATGGGAGTTATGAACAGAGTAGCCAACGCAAAAGAACTTAAAGCTCATAATGTGAAAAAGAGCATAGAGCTTAGAAAGTGTATAAGAGCCAAAGGCTTACAGTGTAAAATGAGCCCGGTATCTCCAACGGATACGGGACAGTATAAATGAGCCCAGTATCCACAATGGATACAGACAATTGAGACACTCAGCCACAACAACGTAATAATTAAAAAAGTGTCACATGAGCATTCATATGCATTTTATTAAGCATGTTGGACTGTTTGAGATGCTAAATTGTCTACTCTTAAGTGTGAATGTGGTATATGAGGAATTATGCAAGGATGTTAAATATGTGTTATATATACTGATGTGATGCATGAATTGAGTGAACCAATGATGGTTACCTCATTGAGTTCACAAAACTCATCCAAAATTGCATGCTGATTTTTCAGGATTGAGAGATGACTTTAGCTACTGAGAGACGTATAAGTAATGTAGACTTGTACTTTTGGAGAAAAGAAGAAATTGCTTAAAGTTCGGTCAGCTAGATATGAACAGATTAGATAGATTTTGTATATTTCCTCTTTCATGTAGCGTATTTTTGTAATAGGTTTGGATCATGTACATATTTCGGATGATATTGTAAAAGCTACATTGTAAAATTCGATTTTTATGAAATAAAATGAGAAAATTTTGGTTTTAAAAATATGGTGACTTTCCTTGTGATAATGCTTAGAGAACAAAGATAGATGATGTCATGTTAAGTGAGTGACGTGATTGATCGTAGCGCGCCATTATCTTAGATCAGGTATTGGAATGTCCTCTGAGCGTCCCGGTATATACCCTAAGGTAAGGGGGCACTACATAAGTACTATGTTTCAGTATGTTTTGAATCAAATCTTATTAAGGTGCCTAATAATACCTAGTGGTTAGATTTAGGTGCAACTACTCATGTGTCAAATATTATGTAGGGATTCCTTTCGATCTAAACCATAAACGGAACTAAAAAGTTCCTATATATGAGTAACAAAATAAAGACACGAACAGAAGGAATTGGGACGTACAAATTGATCTTAGACACTGGTTGTAGTCTAGATCTTAAAAAGTGTCCTTATATTTCTGATTGTGATAGAAATTTAGTTTGTATTAATAAGTTTGATGAGATGAGTTTTAATTTCAATGTTGGAAACAATATTTTTTCTTTGTATAAATGATAGTACTATTATAGTTTTGATACATTAATGGATGGTTTATATTGTTTCAACCTTGATGTTAATTATTTTGAATCCTTTTTGCATGTTGAATATAATATTGGTTATAAATGTAGTGCACATAATGAACACTTTGCTTATTTATGGAAGGTTAGGTCATATATTTAGAGAAAGGGTGATGAGATCGGTGAAAAGTGAAACCTAACCTCAACTAGATTTTACTGACTAAGGTCTGTGTGTGGATTACATTGAAGGCAAACAAACCAAACACGTATCTAAGAGTTCAACCACAAGAAGTACTGAGTTTCTTGAATTAATACACATTGATATATATGGTCCATTTCATGTTCCATCTTGGGTTGTCAAAAAGTATTTTATCACCTTTATTAATGACTCTTGACGACACTGTTATCTCTATTTACTACATGAAAAGTCTCAATCAGTGGATATTCTCCAGGTGTTCATTAATGAGGTAGAAAGACAATTAGATAGAAAATTGAAAGTCATAAGTTTTGATAATGGTAGTGAATATTATGGTAAATATGATGAGAATGGACAGTGTCCAGGTCTATTTGCAAAGTTTTTTCAAAGTTGGGGCATTTGCGTACAGTATACAATGCCTGGTACACCACAACAAAATGATGTAGCTAAAACGCAAAATCATATTCTTATGGATATGGTTAGGAGTATGTTAAGTTACACCAATTTACCTTTATTTTTATGGATGTATGCATTAAACACAAAAACATATCTAGTTAATAAGGTTCCTAGTGCATCAATTCTTGTGATACCTTATGAATTGTGGAAAGATGAAAAACCCAACTTGAGGCATTTGCATGTTTGGAGTTGCCCAACAGAAATAAGGATTTATAGTCCTTATGAAAGGAAGCTTGATGCAAGAACTATTAGTGGTTACTCCATTGGTTATCTAGAAAAGTCTAAACAGTACATATTTTACTATCCTAACCATGGTATAAGAATAGTTGAATTTGGTAATGGTAGGTTCAATGAAAATGGGAGAATTAGTGGGAGTGGGGAACCACGAAAGATGGATATTCAAGAGATTCAAGTGGAAAATCCTTATTCTTCTTATTGTATCATAGTCACGCAACATATCGGAATAACAACTTAATATTCCAAACCCATAAGAAGATAATATTAATAATGAGCTAGTAAATAATGTGCAAGTTATAAATGATCAAGTGATACCACAAGAAATAGTATTGCGAAGGTCTATAAGGAGAAAAGACCAACTGTATTAGATGACTATGTGGTATATTTACTTAAGCTCAATGTTATGAAAGAGGAGTTAAAATCTATATATGATAATTCAAGTTGGGGAACTAGTTGAGTTACCCAAAGGCTCAAAGCAAGTGGGCTGTAAATGGGTCTTTAAAACCAAAAAGGACTTCAAAAGTAACATTGAAAAGTACGAAGCTAGACTTGTAGCTAAAGGGTATATTTAAAAGGATGACATTAACTTTAAAGATAACTTCTCTCCAGTTTCAAAGAAGGATTGTTTAAGAATTGTTATGGCATTAGTAGCTCATTATGATTTAGAACTTTAATAAATGAATGTAAAGATCGCTATTCTAAATGGTGACTTAGAAGAAAAAGTTTATATAGACCAACCGGAAGGTTTTGTGACTGCACAAAAGGAAAATATGGTGTGTAAATTAAAGAAATTAATATATGGTTTGGAACAAGCTTCCCAACAACAATATCTTAAATTCAATTAAATCATTACCTCTTATGGTTTTGTAGAGAACACTATTGATAGGTGTATATATATATGAAAGTAAGTGGGGGCAAGTTCATTATTTTGGTAATGTATTTTGATGATATTCTTTTGGCTACTAATGATTTGGTCTTGTTACATGATGTAAAGAAATTTTTCTCTAATAACTTTGAAATGAAAGATATGGGTGAGGCATCATATGTGATTGAAATAGAAATATTCCGTGACAGGACACAAGGATTGTTAAGGTTGTCTCATAAAGAATATATCACTAAAGTGCTAGAGAGATTTAAGATGAAAAAAATGCTCAACAGGGATAGTTATAATTTAGAAAGGGGATACATTTAGTGAAATGCAATCTCTCAAGAATGATTTAGGGCGAAAGGAAATGAAATATATTCCCTGTGCATCTGTGAGTTTGATGTACATTCAAACTTATACTCGATCAGATATCAGTTTTGTTGTTGGAATGTTAGGCCGATATCAAAGCAATTCTGGATTGGAACAATAGAAAGCTGCAAAGAAAGTTATTAGGTATTACAAGGCACCAAGGATTACTTGCTCACATAGAGGAAATCAGATCATTTAGAAGTGATTAACTATTCAGATTCAGACTATGTTGGTTTTGTAGAGTCAAGGAAATCTACCTTCGGTTATCTATTTTAACTAGCAAGAGCGGTAAATTCTTAAAACAGTGAAAAACAGTCTGTCATTGCTATTTCCACTATGGAGGCTAAATTTGTGGCGTGCTTTGAGGCCATTATTTAAATATTGTGGTTGCAAAATTTTGTCTTAGGACTAGATATTATCGACAATGTAGATATAATTCTAAGAATTTATTATGATAATTCTGTAGTTGTCTTCTTCTCTAAAAATGACAATTATTCTAAAGGTACTAAACAAATGGATTTTAAATACTTGTCAGCCAAAAAAATAAATGCAAAAATATAAAGTATTAATTGAGCATGCTAGAATTGATTTAATGATAGCGAATCTGTTATCTAAAGGATTAGCACCTAAAACATTCACTAGCCATGTTGAAAGGATGAACATTATAGATAAGTCCTTGTTAGCATGAGATCATTTTATGTATATACATATATTTAGATATTTGCTATTATTGTTTTGGCACTTATGAATTCAATTAATGTTATGTTGCTTATTTGTTAGTTGTCACATTATGTTGTATAAACGTATTGTTTTATTGTAATAACAAATTATGTTTTGAGAAAACATTAAAGTTGAGAATTACAGTATTTCTCGATTACAGTTAATTTGAGTTAAGTTGGTTGTGTGATACTTAGAACAAATCATGTCGTTAGATGACTTGTGACTCTCATGATCTCTTCATTTCAATTAATTCAAGTTTGATGGCTTGATAGATTTGATATATGATACACGCTTATGTTGTTGGATCATCAAGTCGTAACACGATCCAGGCAGAATATTGTTAGAATAATTTAATAATCATAAAGAAGAACTCATATTACTTTATTTGATTCTAATATGAAGTGAGCCTAAAACAATGGTTATTAGGCTTGTAAAGAAAATTAGAATCATTAGGAGTAATTAATAAAAACCCTTCCTTCTCCCTTCAGTCAAGAAACGTTAACAGATATCAAAGAAATATATGTTATTGCACTACTGAAAAGAACGAAGAAAAGGAAGAAGGTGAAAGTGGATAAAGCTTTGCGTAGAAAAGTATTTGCGATCAAGAAGGAATTACACACATTGAGCATGGATCATGGTTAGTATTTCTTTCTTTTGTTTATAACATGAATCTTAAGGTTTGAAAGTGTTGAATCAATTATATCATAGATGATCTTGGGTGAATTCTAGGCTTAAAATATTCTTAGAATGTTAAAGATTAAATTTTAAATGTAAATATTGCTTAGAATGTTAAATATTGAAATATACAATAGAGACTTAAATTCAAGAAATCAAAACACCAAAAAGAGGGACGAGGAGGGGTATATCAATTGAAAGGTTAAAATATCGAGAAAAAGGGCGACGAAGAGTGATGCACCAATTGAAACAACGATGAAAAGGGAGACACTTAGGAAAAGTGAGAATTATTTTAAGGTTAGCATTGTATATGGATAAAGTTGCAAATTTGATTAAATTGAAAATTTGATTAATTACATTATGTTAGTATAATTAGTTTTATTTCAGGTTAACAAAAATTAGTAAGCTTTGTTAAAAATAATTTAAAATTTGGACTTTTAAAATTAAGATCGCTCCACAAAATCGTTTGGTTCTAAGGTTACGAATATTATATCAGACTTGGTACTAAATTTAGTTCTAGTACAATATAGTATCTATTCTAGTACGGTATAATATTATGATTTCTTAATATAAGATTGGTTGTTTAAGATAATTTTTTAAAATTAAAAATAATTTCTAAACTTTATAACATTGCAAAGCAAACTCTCAATATATTATGTCTCACAGTTTTTAATTTACTTCAATCTTATATTTAGAAATCATAATAATATAAAATTGATATAAAACATATTCTTTTATTTTTATTAATATTATTGCACATATTTTTCATAAATTAAACCGATCAAATTTACCTTTTTAGCCTTATCATATTCGCTATTTAGATCTAAAATCGATCCAATAAGACGAGAGATCGGAGTATGAAATGGGGCCTCTTGCTTATTAACACATTTACGCTACCGTTTAGGTAGAAACAGAACCTGGGCCGAGGTGTAACTTGATTTGATTTTTTGTCTGGTGTGCGAAACAACTATCGGTGGCTGGGAGAGTCTGAGGAGGAAAGAATCGGGAACGCGAGAGAGAGAGAGAGAGAGGTGACATGGCGCTCTTCTCCTCTTCTCATCTGCTTCGTCCTCCTCCTCTGCTCTGCCCTGCCTCACACAAGTCCAATCCATCTCCTTCGGGTTCTTTCTCTTTTTCTTTTCCTTTTCCTTTTCGCCCCACTTCCTCTACCAAACTACGCCCTACTCTTGTCGTTGCTTCTTCCCTCGATTTCAATTCTAATTACTCCTTTCGCCACTCTTCCAAGGTTTGTTTTTAGTTTTAAATTTCCTTGATTTAAGTTGTGCTACTGATTTTAATTTTCTAATTCATTGTTTGTAGTTGGTTAGCGATTTTCAGCGTATAGTTGCTTTCTTCTTTGACCGGTCAGCTATGCCTCAAAATCTGCGATATTTAATTGAATTAGGAGGAGGCTATTCTAATTCTTTAGTGTATATGCTTTGTTACGAGGCCTGAGGACCGCGGTTTGAGTCAACTAGGAATTTTGCAGTTAGACACCAAAATATGAAAGAAGGGATTTTTTCTTATTGATGAAAAAAGCACAAGAGTGATTTTTGTTAACTGATGAATGCAAATTATGATGAGAAATCGTGCTGCCATTAAAGAATTTTATGCTGTTCAATGTTATTGCAATGTTATCGATTGTACCTATGCAACTTTGTATTGAGTACTGTAAACAACTCATTAATTTGGCTTTGACTCTGCTATGATTTGCGCGATGTTCTCTTTGGTGTACTAGGTTTTCTTTTGGAATGTCCTATATTTGACTTTGTCTGTGCATCAATTGGAACCTACATGCTAATCTCGACTTCCATCGTAGATGCTGGTGTTAATATTTCTTAGGAATAATAATAGTGCATGCACAGTGAGATGAGTAGTTATATTTGACTGTTGTTCTTTCGAACTCATATGTTATCAATGTTCATTTTGAGCATTTGTCTTCAGAAAACAGTGCTTTCTGATTTGATACAAGAGATTGAGCCATTGGACGTGAGCGTCATTCAGAAAGATGTTCCACCTACTACCTTAGATGCTATGAAGAGGACCATCTCAGGCATGTTGGGTTTACTACCGTCCGATCGCTTTCAAGTTTCCATTGAGGCTCTGTGGGAACCACTTTCCAAGCTGTTAGTCTCATCAATGATGACTGGGTATGTTCAATCTTGCTATAATTTCTATATGTCTTCTTATTCTCTTGAGTGTTGACTCTCTTCTCATTTGACTCGTCATCTTTATTACCTTGTTGACTTTAGTCTTGAATCTTGTCACTTGTGGATGAAAAACATATTATTTGGAAACATTGATACTCTGAATTTTGATGTTCTATGAAGCAGCTAAAATTTTCATCAGTTTGCCTTCACAATTGAAGAATTGATTAATTTGAGATGTATGTGAATCTGATTTTATTGGATATTAGGTACACACTGCGGAATGCTGAGTATAGACTTTGCCTTGAAAGAAACCTCGATATAAATGAAGGAAATGTTGAAAAGCCAGAAGCTGATCCTAAATCTGAATTGCCAGGGATGTGTGGCAGTGCAAAAACAGTTCCGGGTTGTGGAAAAGCTGCCAACTTTGAAAGGATAACTGATGAACCTTGTGATTATATTGGTATTCAAGGCCTTGGAGATATATCTGCTGAAGCTAAACAGTACATTCTTCATTTGCAGTCTCGTTTATCTTCTGTAAAAAAGGTATTTGTATGTGCAATTCAAGAAATGAATTATATTGATTCATTTTTCAATTATCTTGGTTGATGATTAGAATGCCTGTGTACCACTACAAATATTACCCAAGTGTGAATTGTATGTGCTTCTTGATGGGTTTTAACTTTGATCTGTCTGATGAACCAAAAATGTTGAAGGATAGACGGAACAAACAATTCTTTATTTGAACCACAAGTTTGAGGGAGAACCCAAACAAGATAAGCCTTTATTCTCTTATGGAGGATCCCTACCATTAGCAAAATAATTAAACTTTCTTTGGACACAAAATTCATTATTGTGATTTATCTAAATAATTTTATTCGTAACTTGTCAGAATAGTGGATAAAATTTCTGTTGTTTCATGATTGATTGAGTTTCTGTGATGAGGTTAAAATGGTGCTATATACAAGTAGCTACTGCCTATGCATCAGTGGTATTTGATATTGAACTCCTGATAAAATCTCTGCATGTACCTCTCTTTGTGTTTCCTTTTGATTTTAGGACATGACTCTATGTTTTGCCTTTGACCTGATTTTGACTTCTTTGTTTTATCTTATCCTCAAGCTCCTTATCTTTCCTTTTTCTTTTGTTGTTATGTTTGCTGAAGGAACTTCATGAGGTGAAAAGGAAAAGTGCGGCACTTCAAATGCAACAGTTTGTTGGTGAAGAAAAGAATGATCTACTGGACTACTTAAGATCTCTACAACCAGAAAAGGTTCTCCTTAAATAAATCATCCAATGTTCAATTTGCTGCAAATCTTGACAATTGGGTTCCTGTTTCATACTAATTGAATGTCTACTTTACATCAATGCTTCATCATTACTGGATTTTGTTGTTTCATGGTATCCCTGCTATTTCATGTTAACCGTGTTTGCAAAACCTTTGCCATGAATCAGCATTTGAAAATGGAGATGTCCTCTGCTGTTTTTTCTCCTTAGTGCAAATGGTCGGTGTGTGTGTGTTAATCAATCCTGAAGGAAAGGTCTTTATTTATTGATGCCAGTTTGTGTGGCGTGGGTCTAGACTTAAGTGTAATTTTTATTGTTTCTTAATTAATCACAATGCTTTTTGGTCTCCTGCATTCAGGCTTTGTTCCTTTTTTGTTCGTATTTCTATATGCATGGGCGAGATATGGTGTCTTCCTTAAATCTTGCAATCCGTAGATAATATATTCGGGCACTTGTATTGTGTTTCTCAAGCTTTTCGTTGAGGCATTAGTATTATATGCATTGCCCTACTTTCCCCCTTGGACAGTAACTATAAAGAATGTTATTTACACAACGGAGTCCAAATTCTCAATTTATGTGCTAGCTAATGCTTTTCTATATGTATAGGTCGCAGAGTTATCAGAACCTACATTACCAGAAGTGAAAGAATCAATCCACGCTGTTGTCCACGGTCTTCTTGCAACCCTTTCCCCGAAGATGCACTCCAAGGCTCCTCCTCAGTTTGACGATAATGCATCAACTACACCACTAAGTGTTGAGTATGAAGATTGTGCTGAACTTCTCGAGAACACTTCACTTCATTTCCAGCCGCTCATTTCATTAACTAGGGACTATCTGGCGCGCCTACTTTTCTGGTGAAGCTCCTTTCAACTTCATTGCTCCCCTTTTTCTTCTTCTCATGCCCTTTTTGCCCTATGAAGTCATTTATTTTGTGAAGATTTGGTTAGGTCTTCTCCATCATTGGAAAAGTTGAAGGGAATATACTATAAATGTTTAACTTAAGAATGATAGGGAGCATACAATTAGGCAACTATAGGAAATGAAGTTCAGTACAGATAGAACATAGGCAACTAGTATGCTTCAAACTCTTATGTCTATTCTGTTTCCATTATATGTTTTTTCTTACCCTCCTTTTCTGTCTTAAGGTGTATGCTTCTGGGACACCATCTCCGAGGCTTGGAGTACAGAATGGAGCTGATGGAGCTTCTATCGTTGACAAAAGATGTGGGAAATGACGATGCCTATGGAAATGGACAAGTTTACTGAAGGCGTTTCACTTAAGATGCTTCAATATGTATATAGACTAGGTGGTGGTTGTACATTCAACATGAAGAGGCTAGAAGAGAGATGCCAGATCAGTCCATTTCTACTCTTTCAGATGAATAGTTTATTGCTTTGTAAAAGAATACGTTCTATTTTATTTGTCAGAATTCAGAGGTTAACAAGAAGAGAATACACTCTTTATGTTTCTACATACCAGTTAAATTGTTCGCAAGTGAAGCCCTTACAGATGCCATTCAGAGGACCAGAGCCATATTTATGTCATAGACGTTGTTGGAATGTGATAACAATCCACCCTCTCCCCAGCTCATACTAACTAAGCCCATCAAAAGCCTATCAAAACTTATACTCGTAGAAACAAACTAGGAACAAAGGGAGTGACTGTCATATAGGCAAGTTTGTTAGAAGTTTGTTACGGAGAGTGATCGCCTACTACAGTATCTTCCTCTCTTCTGCTACAGTACACTGTGCTTGTCTGCTCCTGTTCTTTGTGAAGCCGGCTGGCCTGTTCCACCATGGCTTCCCCCAATCCAAATGATTCCACAATGCCCACAGCTAAAAAAGTTCACATGAGGGAAAGGGAGGAAGACCCTCCCCCGTTGGCACCAACAGACCCTCCACCTCCTATGAGCTATAATGTCGTAGTTTCTGGGTCCTCCAACCCTGCCATTGAGTCCCCTGATTTAGCCTGGCCAGACGAGGAACCCATCGAAATTACAGAAGGGGATATCAACATTGTTCAGGGATCTTATGGCTTAAGCATTGCACTGTCAAACACATTTAAAGGAAAATTGGATACCTTGTGGGCCAACGCGGTGGTGGTAAAGCTTCTCGGCCGCAGATTAAGCTACCCCATGCTTCGTGATCGCCTCCACACTTTGTGGCACCCTTGGATCATCGCTGGGTATGTCCTCTCTGTTCAACCGTGGGCTCCAGATTTCCGGCCAGCGTCTGGTAAAATTACCCACGTTGTGGCTTGGGTTCGGTTTCCCGACCTCCCCATTGCTCGATATCACCCCTCTATACTTACCGCACTCGGCAATTTGGTGGGTTGGACTGTCAAGATCGACAACAACACACAACAGGCTTACCGTGGGCGTTTCGCCCGCGTCGCCGTTACTCTTGACATAAGCTCCCCTCTCCGCTCGGTTGTGGAGCTTGATGGCGAACTCATCCACGTCGCCTACGAAGGCTTACCCCAAATCTGTTTCCATTGTGGCCGCGTAGGCCATTATTCCTCCTTTTGTCCTTCACGTCCGCCGTCCGACCCTGCCCCAGCGGAATCCTCTTCTCCATCACCCGACCCGTCCCCCGCTGATTCACCCCACTCTTCCACCTCTGCTTACCCCCAACGTGTCGCCTTTGGTCCCTAGATGCAGGTGACCCGGAAAGCTCGTCGATCTCCCAGTCCTTTCTTGAGTGCTCGCACCCCTCCTGCCGCCCAGGCCCCCCTGAATGCCCAGCACGGTTCGCGATTCTCGACTCTTTCTGCCGTCGATCTGCCAGATTCTCCCTCCGCCCCCTCCCCATCGGACGCCGGTCCCCGTCCCAACGTCTCCCTAGCCCAGCCTGCTTTGAACCGCCGTCGAGGGCTCCCCCTCACTCCATCGTCCAGACGTGACTTGCGACCTCCACGCGGCTCACGTCTGCAAATCCAGAATTCTCCATCCCTTACCCAGGCTGCGACGTCGTTACCTATTCCATGACCGTGGGCCAGGCCACTCCTTCCCAAGCCCAGCCCCCACTCCTGCCCCAGGCCCAGCCCCTCCCCACTCCCCCACAGCCCATGGATCCGCTCCCTGCCAGCCCCTTCCCCGGCCCAACCCACGTTGCTCTCACTATTCCCTCCCATACCGAACTTATCATCCACGACCCATCCTTCCCGAAGCCCACCTCGCCGGCATTGGGTTGCGGCAACATGGATGAGGATCCCATAGCGACCCAGGATCCTCCTCGGCCCTTATCCCCACGATCCTCTCGTGGCCCACACCCC
>JANIHY010000209.1:63907056-63921593 GCA_027479065.1 Erythroxylum brevipes | reverse complement strand
ATCATGGGCTTGTATATTGCCATCCCTAGTTTTGGCTGTATTTGTATTTTTATATACAAAATAATGTTATTTTATGTTATAATCAAGTTTGAATTTTAAATTATAACGGAGAAAAATATAAAACTTATATTTGAATTTTAATTCAATTTAAGATTTAAATTTAAAATAATTTAACTACATTCTAAAAATTAATCAATTTAAAATTAAACACAGTAATTTCAAATTCAACTAAATTAATGCTAACTGTTTTCTTTTCGTGCTTATTTTAAGCTTACTCAATGGCCAAAACCACTTCAAAGACAATTAAAGCCTTTGAAGGTCAAAATTTGAGGGAAGTCCTTAAATAACCGGTAAAAATTGATTTTTTATGACAAGAAGGTCACATGTTTAAATCACATAAATAGTCTCTTTGTAAAAAATACAAAGAGAAGATTGTGTATATCAATGACCTTCTCTAAACTCTCGCAAAATGAAGAGTCTTGTATACTGATTATATTAACTTTTTAGAGATAAGAATTTAAAGGGAAAATAATAATGAATGATGATTTGGTCATTGCAATTCTTTTATCGAAATTTAATTTGAAATTAACGCAGAGTGAAATTTATGGAACATCTCAGCTCTAGAGTGATTTTCCAAATTATGGAACATTTCAACTCAAACACCAAAAAAAGGTACTTGTTTGAGTGCTTATTTTCTAATAAAATTTTCTGCAGGTTTTGATTTCATGATTGGAAAAGGGATGGTACTCAATCTCTCCTCGAAATCTAAAGCAGAAGATAAGTCAATTCCAGGAAATGTTATTGTCTCCAATCAGTAAAATCTTGGCAACATGGAGTTAGCAAAATCTATGGCCTTCTCCTGTAGCAGATAACATGACTTCAATGAAAGTGTTCATAAGCTCTAACAATAGGAGAACCAACTCCCACGGTTGGCGATCAGAAGATCCATTATTGGTCTATTAATGAAGGTATGCAAGAGGTGGGCAAAATTTGAAAGTGAACAAGGGAACTAGAAGAACATTTTCTGACTCTTTATCTTAGTTATGCTGGTTGTCAATATGGTTTTGTAAATGATTGATAGTTGAATTGTGTTGCTCTAATTGTGTACATAACATTTTTTTATTTGTATAAATATTTTTACTGATTTATAAAAAAAATGCATGCAAATTTGCCACCATATTCGCATCTCATATTTGTAATCTTAAAATGTCTAAAAATTATCACAGATTAAGGTATGATTAGTAATGAATTGGTTTAGATATGATATTTAGTCAAGTTTGGATTAAATAGTCTTAAATTCGATCAATTGAAGAGTTAATATAATATCGTTTTGTCTTAATAGGTATAAGTCAAGTCGAGTCTGCGTCTGAGTCGGTTTCTCCAAACTCAAAACTTAGTTAATGCAAGTCATTTTTAAATTGATGTGATAATTTTTATCTTTATTTTTATTATTTGATTACTTTCTTTCTCTTTTATTTAGTTTTCAATGTTATTTTCCCATAAGATTAACCCAAATTTTTATAAGTACATGTAAATTGTCTTTCTAATTTTCTAGTGAATAAATAAATAAGCATATTAATAAAAAGTGTTTAGATATTACAAGTATTCATTTTTTATTTTTTATTATTTTAAATTTTAAAAAAGAACACATGGAATCGTAAGATAACATGTGAAGCCATATTTCATCTAAATCCTAATTAAAAATCATATATAGTGGCATAAGTTCATAACAAATCCTCAATTACCAATGAAGATATCTTTTTAACTAGTAAATGAATATCAATGTAAAGCATTTAATACGTAGACATTTAACTTATATCTTATAATATATCACTTGATATATAAATAGAAAATTGAAGATAATATACTTAATTTACTAATAAAAGATTAATTTCGAAAATGGTTTTTAAAATATTGATTTCAAAAATGAATAGAAAAATACGACAACATATATATCAAATTTTGGAATAAGTTACTAATTAAGATTAACACTTTATTATAATTTATATGTTAATTATTTTATATAATAAAAGTAATCTAAATTTTCAAAAAATCAAAATACAAAAAAATTTGGTAACTTCATTTCCTGACACAAAGTGAACTGCTTAATCATTCACCGTCGCAGGATTGTGGTATGATGAAACCAACAACGATTACAAAATGATCTCAGTTCAGCCTGCAAGTAACAGACATGCCAGAACAAAGATTTTATGAACTGGGCAAAAACTACTGGAGGGACATCGCTGCTATTGCTTCATTCCACATACTTTTTAGGTGCCCAGCATATTTGAACGGGGCATTGCACTGGATTGTCCTTAAGCGTAAACTATGAAGAATCCAAGTATTATGTGCTTGTGTTTCATGTGAATAGTGAGCTTTTTCAGCGAGATGAAGTTACCATCTGATGAACATTTTAACGAAGAATGCTAAAATGCCCGATGTTTACAAGTTAGCGAGACTTGGTGAATGGCTTTCCTGCATCAGCGAGGAACGGACGAGTTTGATTTGCAACATATGGATGATGAAAGAACAGGGTGTACCAGAATCTTGGACCAAACGGTTTAAGCTTTTTTTGAGACAAGAGTCTCAGCATTGCCTCTACATTCAGGTCGACCAAGGAAAATGAACTTCTTGAGATTATATATTGAATAGCCTGTTAGACGACCATTTCATCATAATGGCTTAAGCTGTTGTGTGAGGCCAACTCAATCAGTTTTATATATTCTCTAATATACCCCTTTAAGTGAAAGCTCTTTGAGCTTGAAACTTATACAGACTTACTTTACCTTGTGCTTAATTTAATTAGAATAGATGGGTGGTAGGATTCGAACTCGTGACCGTTTGGTCATAGAGGCTCTGATACCATATTAGAATTTATAACGGACCTACAGGCCCACACGGGAAGGAAAGTTAGATTACATATAAGTTTATGTTAGCCCTCCATCAAAAGTAGAGTATGCATTATCCGAGTCCCTTTTTCCTTTTTAAATTTATAATGAGATGAGAATTTGAGCAATTGATAAGATTACTCTTTTGTGACTAAATGATCACATATTTGAGTCAAAGAAATAGTAATCTTTGTAAAAAATGCAAAGAGAAGCCGGAAGAGCCTTGTGCATTCTTGTTGTGTTGTTGCTGAAATTTTTGGAAGTAGCAGTGACGTTTGTTGTTTCTGAAACTTCATAATGATATGCGGTTGAGAATATGATCTAAAGTAGGAGAAGGATGGAACTAAAGATGAAAAGTCTAATTGCAAGTGGAGGGATCAATTCAGTTCAAGACACTGATCAGTTCACAGCCCAGACCATGGTGATGTTCATGGAATAATGTTTAGCTAATTGTAGTTTAGCAACGTAACAAATAACAATTATAGCAGTTAGTTATTTTGCGGCTGTAATAAATCATAGAAGTTAGCTTTGTGGTTAATTAGTTGCTTTGAGTTTAATTAAGGTTTACTTGGTTTTGTATATGAACGAACGATGCTATTCCTTTCTTCTGCAACTAGTTAAGAGATATCATTTTGAACTGTCGTAGTTATAGATTCTTTGCTACATTTTGATAACTTCGTAAGTAAGCAAGTCAAAAACTATTTGCAACATTTTGCTTAAACCTTTATAATTTGCTGTTTTATTCTCTTTTGCTTTTTGCTTATTATTATTACATACCGTCAGTGAAATTGTTGTAATATATGGTAATCTGCGATAGACAAAATATCTGTCGATAAAAATGGAAATATTTGTTGATAAAAATGGATATATAGCGACGGAACAGGAATCACCGTCAATAAAAGAGGCGGGAATGATAGACGGCAAAATAAGCGTCGTCGTTTGCCGACGAAATTGTATTCCGTCGGTAAAGTTTCCGCTTCAATTTTGTTGTATTTAATAAAACGTAATCGAATCGGGATGTACCGACATAACTGGATTCCATCTGTGATTTAGCAATGGAAGGGTTATTCCGTTGGTAAATATAAAATTTAAACGACATCGTTAACTTCGTCTTCAACATTTTTTATAAATGAAAATGTCCTTACTTGTATGCTATCCAACCTACAATTATGACCATATGACATTATCAGATTTCATTTAAAATCTCTCCCCATTTTTTCTCTCTCTCTCTTTAATATGTACTACCTTTAAATCATTATTGTTCACCATTGATCGTATTCATTTAACTTTAGTGTTGTAACTTCTCTACCTACAATTATGTTCATTATCATTTTATAGGTTTCTTTTCCAATATTGGCCCTTTCATCATAGTCATTCTAATAAATCGTCAAGCATATTAATCTTGACCTGGCCTATTCTAAAAAATTCATAAACGTTATCATTCCTCATTCAGATAATGCTAAAGTTGTCCAATGTATATGACATAAATTGTAACACCCCATGTTAGGGGTTAGAAAATTTAAGAATTTACAGTACATCATATACTTTGCATATTGAGTATTCGCTAACATATGCATATGAATTTTGACTTATACAAATAATTATACATGCATTCATTGACATTTCTAGGTAAATTTGATTTATAAGTGAAAATTGTGGATTAAATTGGAGTGTATTAATTATGATTTGACAATTTTGGATATTTTGAAATTTTTAGTGAATTATTATTGAGCTGAAAATTTATTTGGAGAGTCATATTATTATTTTAGAATTTTTGATAAAATTTTAAAAAAATTTGATTTATGGGTCAATTATAAAGTGACAAATGGATCAATTAATTTGTGACATGTGGACAAAGATTTAAGTGACAATTGGTAGTCTTACTTGGAGGACACATGTAACACATGCATTGGAAGCATGTGTCAAGCCTAAAGAGAGACAGCTAGCGTTAGGAAAAAGTTTCTGCAACATCTTTCCTTGATTCCATCGAAAACCACTATCTCCTTTCTTGCTTTGCCATCTCCAAAATCCATTGTTTTCTCTCCTAAGTTTTAGAAAATTTCTGAAGAGAGAGACGCTTAATTAAGTAAGTTTTATGATAGTGTAAATGATCTCTGCTGAGATTTTAATGTTTGTAACTAGATGCATGTGTAAATGGAGTACATTTTCGTGTTTGGGGAGTGCTGCTTATGTAAATGGTGTTAATGCATGTGTGGCTGGAGGAAGAAGAAGCAAATATGGCTTGAATTGCGTGTTTGATGTTAGTATTTGAAATGTAATTAAAAACTAGAATTTTTTATTGAACAACCCTCAGTATTTTGCCTATAACTTTTTCATCTGAACTCTAAATAACTTGAAACTTAGATCAATGGATTTCTAAGACATTTTTCTTCATATTCATAAAAATTTAGAGTCATCTGAATTGATTTGAAAGTGATTGATAGGATGAAAGTGTGGAAGTCTATTGGAATGATACTAGTTGGAAAAGTTTCATGATCATGCTTCAGTTTTCTAATTATAACTTGAGGTGTAGATTTTTGAATGAGTTTATTTTTTATTCATATTAAACTAGAGACATATTTCTACAACTTTCCTGAAGAAGTCAACTTTTAATTTTGTCTCTAAGATTTTCAAAATTGGCATGTAAGTGAGTTGTAGCTTAAACTGAAGCACTGTTAGGGACAAAAATCTTATCCTGTGGTTATTGAATAAATTGTATTGATGTGGGCTGAATTAGGCTGAGTTGTCTTCACCAAAGTTTTAACTTATTCTCTTAGCTTTAATTTGGTATAAAGTTTGTAATTTTTGGATATCTGATCTGAAAGATATGAGTTGTGAAAATAGAGGGTATGATCATATGCTAGCTAAAAGTTCAATTGTGTACAGTCTGTGGTATTTTGTGCATAATTCTTTGAATACTGAATCAAATTAGATTATTTTGAAGTTATTAGAAACTTGAGACATTGTATAACAACTTTCTAGAAGGAAGTGTTGCCTAATTTTGTCATTTACCCTACCAGATTAATTATGCAAATTTGACCCGAAATCATATGGGTAGAAAATCTTAAGTGGTCACTTAAGTTATGAAATTGATTTCACATTGTTTTATGTTGGTCCCAATTATAAGTACCAAATGTTATTAATGAGAGCTTTGATATCTGATCGGTTTGATGATGAAAATTACAATAAGATACACGGAATTGTCATGAACATGCATTATACATATTCAGTATACATAAATGAATTCGTAATCATGCATAATAGTGATTTGTATATGTGTTAAATGTTATAGAGGAACGCATAGAATGACCACTTCCAGATATTGTCAGGACTTCAAGGCAATAAGCAAACGGGAGCAATTGTAAGTAATTTAGACGGTAAATTTTGTAAGTAACCAAAGATGGTTTTATTTATTACTGAATTAAAATTGATATTGATAAATGTGTACTTAATTGTGTACTGATTCCGGACATGAAGGTCCGAGGTACTGATTAATGAATGAGATATTGAAGTGTTATTTACCTTACTTTGTTCTGTTTTTTGAAGTTGATTTATGTTGATTGTGTTTTAAATTCTGGACAATGATTATTCGAGGCGTTTGATACATGTTTATAGCATTGGAAGTGCTTTTTCATGTAAATATGATTGACTACTTGCTTTGCACATGTAATGTCTGAAATGACCTTGTTTTGTTTTAAACTGTTGAGTCCTAATTGTGGGTAAATAGGCATGCCTAGAATGGTCTGCAGCTGCTCCTGTGACACTTCGGTGTCGAGATTTCGGTCTCTCCTGTGACACTTCGATGTCGAGACTTCGATCTCTCCTGGACACTTTAGTGTCGAGACTTTAGTTTCTCCTATATAAGTTCCGTTACCCGCCTCTGTAAATAGATTTAATAGTCATATGATTTTGTATTCTGATTTTTGTTTGACTCTGCTATAAATAAAGAAATTGTGTTATGATTATGAAGGGTTTATACCCTCTCTTGAGACTCAGTTCTATTTTCTGTACAATCTATTAAGATCCAATATAATATGTTGAATTGTCGTTTTGATAAATTGTTAATGCATGCTTCTGACATATCATGATTTTGTATATTTAGTTGTTAGTTTAAGCATAGATTAGTTATTACTCACTAAGCTATATGTTTAGCATGGTGGATTTGCCCCGTGTAGGTTTAGAGAGAAAGACATAAGGACTGGGACGAGTTAACCGCAATGGCCAATGAAGTATAAGTATTGTTTTGTTAAAATTGTATTTTTGGAGTTTGTTTTTGGCTTGTCTTGATGTGCATGGCTTTGGATTTATTTGAAGGTTTGTAATAACCTTAATTTAGGCTGGTTCTATTTTGGATCAAGTTGTATTTAAGCTTAGTGTATTATGATGCATGTTTTCTCCGACTTGCTTCTGTTTTGAGCTATTGAGATTGCATGATCAATGTTTCGTATGTTTTGGTTTTGTTTCAGTTCTGTATGCATGTATGTTATGTTGTTTGTGTGGCGCCCTCGTATCTTCCCAGGAGGTATTAGGGCTCCGCATAAATCAGTCCTTATTTTGTGTCATATAATGTGAGCATCATGTATTTAAAATCTATGAGTGCTAAAGTTGACTAAATGATACATAGAGCATATCTTTATCATATCTTTATAATTGATACATTTGTGGTATCAAACTATTGTTTTACCTTTAGAGCATAGAGATGCAATAAAGGTTGATATTGAACTCCACGAGTTATAGAGTTAAGACCCAAACTTGATTTCCAACGACTTACATCATAGGCTTAGATGCCTGATGACAGCATACGATGTCCTATGATTGGCAGCTAAATAGAGAGAAGATTATTGTTTTCCTGTGAACAAGTTTTAATAGTTCCATCACTTAAAAACAAGTAACCAAGTACATCTAAACTCTTTGTCACTTCAAAATTTTCACCTAGATAAATAAGTTTAATATAAGATCAATAGAAAATATAAATAACAAACAATAACATGGATAGCAATTCACGAGAGACAAATTAGTATTGCCTTTTCCCACATAAAGCACAAATAAGTATTCGTAACTAAACAACTTCAGTTTATGAAGATGGTCAAAAACCATAGATTCATAAATTTTCAATGATGGACTGCTTTGTTTGTGTGTTAATATCATAAAGATTTATGTTTTTCACATTGCAACTTATAGTATGGAATAAAAGTTGGGTCTTGTATGGGATAGAATTGTAATTTTACTAGCTAAGGTCATATTGATTATTGCTTGGTTGTAGGAACTCATTTGTTGGTAGTATTTCTATTTTGAAGGAAATTGAAGAGAAGTTTTAGCAGGTATTCATTTTTGACATTCATTTCCTTTACTTGTTGACAATGTCAACAATGATTTTCTAAACATTTTAATCGAATTTATATCTGTTTCTATATTTTGCAGCGTAGTCATGTTGCATCTTTTTACTTGATTGAAAATAGAACTTTTATCACCCTTTTTATGTTTTAAAAGGTAAATGACTGGATTTTCTTGCATGACTTGGCGACAATCAAATAGTATAACTAAGACTTTTGAACATGAATTTATCAATTTGCATACTGCTTTGAAATTCATGGTCATCTTTGCGTTGTTTTGGTTATCTTATTTGGTTGTCAGCTCATTCTAGCTCCATCGTCATCTTTCTTTACGTACTTCAAGAAGATCCTTCTGCGTCGATTGAGGTAAGTGAATTTTTTATTTACTAGGTTTTTATATACTTGGTTTAATTTGGGTATTTATTTCCAGTTTGAACTTCCCATTTCAACTTCTAGCATTTTTAATATAAATGGCCTGCACCAACCGAAACTTGTTTGTGGTATAAACTTCGGTTTATCAATGACTTAATACAGGATGGGTTTGACTTATAGTTCCAAATATCTTAATTATGTCAATCCATTATTTCATTGATGCTCTCTGAAATGATTAGGTTGTCTTTACTTTTTATGTGCGAATATTTGCACGAATCTTTTTTAATATAATTATAATTTTCTTCTAAACATATTAGATAATTTGTATATGTTACAATAATTTATTAATCAAAATATTCATATTTTTATGAATAATTATTATATTTGTTACTAGTACATATTTAATTTAGGTTAAATATCAAACTTCTAACATTAATTCTCTTCTCACTTATATGATTACAAACAAACAAAAAAGATCTTTAGTTAATACATAATTTTGATCTTAACCCATAAACTTTAATCTATATCCTGTGATGCAGCTCTGATAAGACTTATCGGTGAAAAATACCACGACCCTAGGAGTTACAACGAGAACTTGTTTTCTTGATTCATAGGTGTAATCTTTGGTGATTAATTCAATCGGTTAATACTTAGGGGATGTTATGTAAAGTATAGATGTTCTGTAAACTTTGGTGAATATCAATGATATTAACTATGGAATCACTATTTTAAATTAACAGTTTTGCAGATATGAGTAGTGCTGATAGATCTTGGATATATAGATGATTAACACCTGATTGTTTCATTAATCCTGAGTTTGTTAAGAGAGTTGAAGCTTTTATTTATTACAAATGTTCTCAACCTACATATATGGATGGCTCAAAGATCATATGTCCATGTAAAAACTGCAAACACCTTCATTTCCTTCCTATTGATGAAGTTAATGAGCATTTGTTGAGAAAAGAGTTTGTCCCAAATTATTTTGAATGGACACGATATAGGGAACAATTGATTTGTAGCACCTCAAAGGGTAATCAAGTATAATCATCTGTGAACTTAAATGAGTTTGAAGGGGGGATTGGATTTAGAACAAATAATGTAGATAGAAATGAAAATCCTTACATGCAAATGGTTTATGATGCAGCCGGTTATACCTTTTAAGAAAATATAGAAAATCTTGAACCTAACTCACATATAAAATAGTTTTTTGACTTACTACAGTCAATTGACTAAGAATTATGGCCAAATTGTGAGACAATGACTAAATTATCTTCAATTGCTCAAATATTGAACATAAAGTCTGAAGGGCATATTTTAGATTGTATTTTTGATAAAATTCTTGAATGATATAATAAATCATTACCTCCTGATCATACAATAGTTTATAGTTTTTACAATATGAAAAAACTTATTAGGTGTCTTGGTTTGCTTATTGAAAAGATTGATTGTTGCAAATTGAGATGTATGTTGTATTAGGGAGATGATGTAGAATTACAAGAGTGCAAATTTTGTGGTCAATTTAGGTTCAAACCTAGAAAGTGTTCTATGAAACAGAAATTAGTACTCTAGAAGCTGATGTATTATTTTCTGCTAACTTCGAGACTTCAAAGATTAAATGCTTCTAATGTTACTGCATCTCACATGAGATGGCGTAATTGGAATAATGAGTCATCCTCAAATGCACTGACATGGAAACATTTCAATGACACCCATTGTGAGTTTGCAGCTAAAATTCAAAATATTAAGTTGGGATTGTTGACGGATGTATTTCAACTTTTTGGTCAATCCGGCCAGCAATATTCATTATGGCCAATTATAATTACTCCTTATAATTTGCCTCCATGGATGTGTATGAAAGAGGCATATATGTTCTTCATAGTGATTGTTCCAGGGCCTACAAATCCAAAGCATAAAATTGATGTATTCTTACAATCATTGATATTTGAATTGCAGCATCTTTGGGAATATGGTGTTCAGACATATGATGTGTCTTTAAAACATAATTTTGTATCGAGAGTGGCTTTGATGTGGACTATTAGTGATTTTCTGGCATATGTCATTGTTTGGATGGAACACAATAGGACAATTGGCTTGTCCTTATTGTGGCAATGATTTAATACGTTTTATCTTCCAAACGGGGGTAAAACATGTTAGTTTGACAATTACAGGAAATTTCTTCCTCCTGATAATCCATTTAGACTCAATAAACAAAAGATCATTAAGAAGAGGATGGTAAAAACACCTCCTTCCCCTCACAAAGCTGGTGAAGAGATTTTGTAGGAGAATGAGGGATTAGGCTTGCCGAAAGTTATAGAATTTGAAGTTGATGGAGTTAATACAAGCATTAGTGAAAAATTTGGCTAGAGAAAACAAATTTTTTCTCATTAAATTTAGAACCCGTGTACGATTATAGATGAACTTGGTTATTGTTTTTGCTTTATACGTAGTTTCATTAATGTTAAGAAAATATCTAACATCTCTTATAATTTCTAACATTAGGTTAATACAATATGCATCAAAAGCAGTTCAATAAAAAGAATTATACCTGCTTTGCACTCTTTTTCCAACTGTTTGTAAACATAATTATTGTAAGTAATGAACTGAACATTTTTAGCATAAATTCATTCACAACTTCATTAAAATTTTGAAATAAAGTATCAACATTTCTAATTGCTTCAGTAAACTTTAAAAACAAGGTCCCTTTAACAAAATAAATCAAAAAATTGATAATAAGTTTTTATCTTCTATTTGTCCAACTATCACATATGATTGAACACTCATAAGTTCTCAAATCATTCTTCTTTCATTTATATAACTGTTTATTTCATAAATAGAACTACTTAGAATTTTACTTCTCTAGTCATCAATTTAAAGAGTTTATATCCTAGATAGTAAGAGGCAATAATATCAAATATAGGCTGGCTATAATAAGACTTGGCAGCATTGAATAATATACTTAAATCACACCTGTAACATCTCACTTCCGACGGGAAGGGTAAAATAGTAATTTGGTCAGGGGTGAGAGTGAGTAGGGCTGATTAGGCATTGTCATGCACACTGGTATTGGTCAACAGTGAACTTTGTGCACATGAAATAACTGTACATGCATTCATGATTATTTCCCGGTATTAGGCCTAAATGGATTTTTATTGTGATTAATGTAGAAATAGTGTTTGAAAAATTTATTGGAGTGATCCATTGTGTGTTTAATATTTTAAGGGATTTTTAGGAAATTTTCTGGAATTTTCCGGAGAAAATTTTCGGACCGGAAAAAAATCGCCAAGTGACGAACCAGTTGATTTTCGGTAGTGAAAAGTCAATTGGGATTATTGAATATGTTTTTGTTTGGGTTGGGACCGAAAATGGACCCTTAAATTGGAGTGAAATTGCTTGGTATTTCAAAAATTTGAATGATAGTTTGACTTTTCCTCTTTTAAGTGGACAAATATGTGATTGCCACATAGCCACTTCATTTAATGTTTTATTGTTCTTATCCTTTGCATTTCGGTGTCTTAAAAGAAGGAATGGAATAAAGATGAGTTTCTAGCTTAAATTATTCTTCATTCCATCCGAAAACTCCATCTCTCCCTTCTCACCGATTTTCTTCTTTGGTTTCACTTAGTTGCTACTATCTTCTCCTCCAACCTTAAGTGTTCTTCCTTGCTTACTTATAAGCTTAAACCTCCAACCTCCTTCCCATGATGATACCGTGTATGAGGTCTAGAACATAGAGAAAGTGGAAAGGTTGGTGTAGTAGTGAAGAGGGAAGGCTTGAGTAGGTAAGTTATGGTTTAAGCTTTACTTATGCTTTTAACGAATGAATTAGTAAGTAATTGCATTGATTGGAAGTTCTTGTTCATGAATCATGATTTATGATGCCTTGATGTCATGAAAATTTTAGTGTGAATTGTTGGGTATAAGGGTATGTTGTGTTAGGCTAAATGAATGATGTGGTTTAGAAATGTTTTAGCTTGATTTTGAATGGATTCTTGATGACTAATCTTGTATGGAACTTAAGAGTTTAGTGCTGCCAAATTTTGATTATTGGTCTAGTAAATGTATGAATGATATAGGGACTGATTTTGTGTCCAATTGGGATGCGTATGATAGTAGAATTGGCATTGGTTGATAGGAAGTGTATTTGAGTAGTAAAGCTGAAAAAGTGAGTTTGACCTACTGTACTGTTTTGATCATAACTCATTGTATAGTTATGAAAATGAGGTGAGGTTTGTGCCAAATGAAACTTTGGTTTGTTGGTTACATTTTTGTGTGAAATAGGTGTTGTCTAATTTTAGCCTTAAGAGGTTGAAATTTGGATTGGAAAGTTTGTAGTGTCGGTGAACAGTAACCGAAACTATGATCTACTAGTTTTGATGATTTTTCTAAATTAATGTAGAAGGAATTGGTGAAAATAGTCTTCATGAAAGTTGAAGCATATTAAGTTATCTTTTCATTCCCACTGATTTTGCAATTTTACGATCTGGATATTGGGAGATATGCACTGTGGACTATTGACTGATTTTTGTGCATTTTGTGGAAACCTAGACTAAGTGTGGATTTGGTGCACATTCAGATTAGAAGCAATTTTATTAATTTCTGTTAATTGACTTGGCTTGAGTGATCTTCTGAAGAGTTGTAGAGGAAATAATTATCTTGAAAATGGTATATAACATGTAATTTTTTTGGATATCAGATTTGGGAGTTATGAGTTTTCAAAACCTGAACCTGCGTTAGGGTGTTAACTGCTGATCATGATAGAAATTTGCATAACAGGTTTGAAATTGTTAGAGGTTGAATTGGATTTTGAGTTCCGCATGAGAATTGAATTATTAGATCTTTTCTTTCCAGTGATATAAGGTAGTGATTTTATTGACATTGGTGCTAGGAGATATACTGGTTTGAAATTTACTATTTAGATTGGAAAATTTCAGTGGACAGATGCTTTGGTGAATTATTTGACCTAGTTAGCCATTGAATTTGATTTCACATTGTTCATGAAAGTTGTAGGTATTGTTTTGATCTTTCTATTGGTATTTATTTGGTAATTTTTGACTGAATAACTGAGAATTTATGGATTTTGGAAAAACACTGCACTGTTTGAGAGGCATTAACTGGGCAGTGGCTTTGATTGAATTTTTGGCATCCTTAGGGGTGAAATTGGCTTTTGTGTCCTTCATGAACATTGTAACTCTCTCTTTTCTCTATGAAATAGACACTAATTTTTTCCAATTTGAAGTTTGGAGTAAGGGTTATGACCTATGGAAATTGGTATGTCAGAGAAAGTTGTTTCAGTTCTGTCATTTTTAATAGGGCTAGTCGACTAGGATTCTTATACCGGTCGACTAGGACATTATAGTAGGGCTAGTCGACTAGGATGCTCAGACCAGTCGACTAGGACATGCATTCCTCCACTATTTCGCTTATATCTTGTCCATCCGACATCTGATTGACCTGATTCTTGAGGCATCGGATTCGTAGGATATTGAATTTCATTTTTGAGAAATTAGGAATTTTTGGACGGAAAATTGACGTGAGTACGGGTAACGGAGCCTTTACTCACTGTTTTATTTAATTGGGGACCTATAGAGATTCGAATTGCGCACCGTCCGCGCCATTAGGTTTCTAATTTTTAGACGGATTTTTCTGATGGAAAAGTGGGATTAGGGTCGGGAATATCATGAACATGCATTATACACCTACATGTGCCTTATTACATTGTAATGATTGGACCATTAGTGATCATTCTCTTCCTTGATTCTTATAGAGACCCAACTGGAGCGTCGATCGACTGACGTAGCAGAGACTTCCTGGCATCAGCTCGGAAGTGATATGTGAGTAACCTAGATGGGTTTCTCAATTATTACTTATCAAATATGGGGATAATGGCGGGACCAGGAATGTGTACATTGTGTGACCTGTCTGCCATTACTGTGATTGACTGTGA
>JANIHY010000209.1:63837744-63849825 GCA_027479065.1 Erythroxylum brevipes | reverse complement strand
ATTTTGTTTTATTTAAAATATAAATAAAAATTGAAAACTACAAAAAAAGAACCGGTCAATGAGCGTAAATTTAGGAGTTTTTAACGAGCCAAGCCTAGGCTCAGGCTAAGGCTGACTCGAGGTCCAATCGTTTAATAACAAATTAACGGTTCAGACAAGTGAACTTCTGACGTCAAAACATAAATAAATCCTGACAAAACAATGTGCTAACTTTCCGCCGCCCCGCCACCATTGACTCGTCCTGGCCACCGCGTCACTCCAAAAGTTGGGTAAAATAACACCTCGGAGACCAATACCCATTACGAATCAGACACTCACTTTCATTTATCCACCACCTGAGACGGAGTAAGAACAGCCAAAAGGACACCCAATAGATGAAAACTAAAACCAAGCGTCTCGGGAGAAAACTTGTGTTGCCGGAGGTTTTCGTCCTATGTTGCCTCTTTTTCCTCGCTGGCTTTTACGCTTCGGGTCTCCTATCTCGGGTACTTTTGCTTTTCGGTTTTTTGGTGTGTGTGATTTGAGGTTGGTTTGATGTTTGGTTGATTGTATGCATTACAGGAAGCGGTTAATGTTAGACCGAAGTTGAGGATGCTTGAAATGGTGGAGGGCGAGGCAGAGTCGGAGAAGGAGCACCGTCCGATGGCACACGGCGTCACCGGAGAGTCTTCTATTGACTCCATTCCATTCCAGGTGAACATTGCGTGCGTGATGTTTGGTCATTATTAGTTCTCTTCTTCATTTTCTGTTAACTTAGGATCAGTTGGTTGAAGAAGTGACTGAAGGGATAATAGGAGATACATTGAATGGCATAGTTGGACAGCGAAATTACTAAGTTCAGAGATGCAGGAACATTAGTGAACATTACTGATTGATCATCAAATGTAGAATCGATCGATAGGAAGGCCAATAAGTCTCATCTAAGCAAATAACGAGTCTTTTGAAGCTGAAAGCATGATTAGATCAAGTTGTAGACAAATATTTTTGTTTGAATACGAGTTAAAATTTTGTGGTTCTTTTCTTTTTCGACTGCTTTATTGTTTGTAGGTATTGAGTTGGAAACCAAGAGCTCTTTATTTTCCAGGCTTTGCAACTCCAGATCAATGTAAAGCCATAATAGATAAGGCTAAGCTACAGCTAAAACCCTCTGCCCTGGCTTTGCGGGAGGGAGAGACCGTTGAGAATACTAAGGGGACAAGAACAAGGTATACCTGTTCAACTTCAGTTATCATTTGTTCAAAATGCATTTGATCTCATAGTTCCAATTGGGTATTGTGATGCTAATACTCTTTCCAACAGCTCAGGTACATTTATTAGTGCATCAGAAGATAAAACTGGAGTTTTGGAGTTCGTTGAGCGCAAAATTGCAAAGGCTACAATGCTCCCAAGGTCATATGGAGAGGTAATCATTTAAAGTTGCTTTCATTTTTGTTAGCATCCTGTATCTGGTATTTCAAGAAGCCAAGTTCGTCAATTCATTGGAGGCAACCTTAAAGCATGCGTTTCTTGATTTTGCTGTCACAATGCCATTCTTATCCCAATATTTGCAACCTACATTTCTAATTTTATATCTCAGCATCCATTGCTTCTGAGCCCATATTTGTTATTGATTCTCAGTAATGGTATAACAAGTCTAACTATGGAATTTCTTTGCAAAAGATTATATACTAGCTGCAGATTCTGCATCTAACTGTTTTAGGAACTATCATCTTAACTTCACAAGGTCTTCCAGGTCAGGGAAAGAAAAGAGTATCCTAAAGGATTTCCAAATTCTTCTTTGATGCATTTTTTCTATTCCCATTTGCTGACAGCAACCTAACAGAAACTGGAATGTCTTTCATATCCTTAAACCTCTTACTATTTTATGGTTCACTTTCTGAGCTTATATGAGCCATGTCTACTCTCAATTTTGATTTGGAATGGGTGGATATCAGGAAATTTATATATCTTTATAGCATTATGATTTGAATTTATTATTTGGTTAGTTAATGCTTAGATTAGATTTTTTTTCTGTTGTAAGCCTAGTGGTCATTGTAAAATTTTTCTGATTGATATAACATTTTTTGCAGTCATTCAATATTTTACGCTACGAAATTGGGCAGAAGTATGATTCACATTACGATGCATTTAACCCAGCTGAATACGGTCCACAATCAAGCCAAAGGGTGAGCAATCATCATCTTAGTCTTTCTATAGAGTGTTTAGATAGCGTTTAATATGTGATTTCTGCATATACTTTTTGTGATTGTGGTGAATTTGGCATTGAACAATTTTGGTGCTGTAAGTGATATTTGCATGAAATCATGATCCTTTATCATCAGGCTTTCTCCATCCCTCTTTCTATTCTTTTGTTTTTGTGATCGTGGTACATGTTTCTTCCTTGAGATAAGTATCCAGATTTCAGCTTTACCTGCCTCTCAGCATTTCTGAACTTTGTTGTAGAATGATATCAATAGTATCCAAAATGTCATAATTTTATGAAATAAATTTGAGGATCGATGATGAAGTTTTTTCTTGCAATAAATTATAGTTGTGGCTACATTAGCTTCTATTATAATGGTTCAAGCCAATGTTGTAAAAGTGAAAACTAAGTGCACATAATGATATTGGATTTTGTTAGAGCCCTAAATCCGAACAGGCACTATTCCGGCAATCAACCTCAACACCAGAAACTCAAGCAAGAAAACAATAGGAAAAACAATAGGAAAAACAGAGAAGAATAGAGTAATAAGAGAAATTCAGTGTATTCGATATATCAACCGGCTAAACTTCGAGGGTTAGCCAACCTCCACAATAGCTAGCTTCGAGAGCTAGCAACCTCCCTACAATAACCAATTCCTATATCATAACCCAATCCCTATGCATTCCCCCTCTACACCCTTTTATTCTTGTCATGTAACTAACTCTCACAAGATTCCCCACTATACCCTCACATGCTAAATTTCTTCTGTAACCTGCTAGAACCTAGTCTTGAACAGATTTGAAGCATAATACTAGTACTGTATCATATTTACTCGTAGTCATTGCTGAAGTGATACAAGACTTTTCTTTTTCATGAAATCTTCTTATTATGTTAAGAAATTATGGAGTACTAGCAACTTTTGTGGCATTGCCATCAGCTTCGAGCAGCAGCAAAGTCATGGAATCTTAGTTTCTAAGAAAACTTGTATGTGGTCTGGTTCATTCCTATCCTCCATTGTAGATATCCATGTATGTTGCTAAAAATCTGACCTAGAGCTATTTCTGTTGTTGTGGACTTATCTCTGAAGAAGTATTTGGCACAAAAATGGTGGTCCTGTATTTGACATTATTCTTTTTGAAACCAGTGATACCAATTGCTCATTATGTCTTTTCTTCTTCTCGAATGCTAATGGGTGTACGGGGATCTTGCTATTCATATTGATAACATTGAATCTGATGATACTTTTGTTTGGTTAATGATTTGTGCAGATAGCATCTTTTTTGTTGTATTTATCTGACGTAGAAGAGGGCGGAGAAACCATGTTCCCTTTTGAGGTACATGATAACACTTCTTGCTCTCATTGTTATACAAAATTAATGCTTTGGCGACATTGCGACATTTCTAATGTTGAACTTCAATTGTGTTGTAGAATGAATCGAACATTTATTCCAACTATGACTTTAAAAGATGTATAGGTCTAAAAGTGAAGCCTAAGCTAGGTGATGGACTTTTGTTTTACTCTCTGCTTCCTAACGGCACAATTGATCAGGTGATTCTGCTAACTTTCTTGATTTATTTATCCTTCCTCGTGTTGACTATTTTTGAAGTGAATTTAAAGATGTTAAGAAAACCTTAGGATGAACTGCTAGCTCTAAAGTTGAGTTTTAAACTGCAATAATCTATACAGAGATTAGACTTGTACTTGCAAAAGAGGTTCAAATCGTTTGTTTCCTTTGAGTTTAGAATGTGTCAGAAAATTGTGTTCCTCATTGACTTAAACTTGTGTCCCGTTTTTGTTGATGGAATCTAAAATTTAGGGAGGAACACAAAGTAATTCACAACATAGAACTGACATTGGTTTGTGCGATTTACTGGTATTTTGAGTTGCAGTAGCTTCCTGGCTAGTCTCCTCCTCTTTATGACCGTAAAGCATACTTATTATTTTGGTTGCAGATATCTCTTCATGGAAGCTGTCCAGTTATCAAAGGGGAGAAATGGGTGGCCACAAAATGGATCAGAGATCAAGAATATTATGAATTCTTATGAATATACTAAACTGCCACAACTCAGTAGGCCATTTGAAGTATGCTCTACCAAGACTACCATTATATGCACCCCAACACAACAAAACTTGAGAGATGTATAGATTTGAAGCTAGGGAGATGTTACAATCCAAAAATTTCAGGGGAGAGCTTTGCACAGCTCTTTACACTTTCTTGTTTCAAAAGATTTGTGTCAGTCTCCCCTTCTCTGACCTTTCCATGTCAATAAAAGGGTGTTGATTAATAAGATTAATTTATTCCATATGGTTTGCTCCTATTCAGAAAAATGTTTCATACCCTTCGTTTCTTTTATACAGTTTCATTACCAAAGCAAGACCTCAAAAGGTACGAAGCAGACCTTTACATATTGGATCACCCCATTTACCTGGATGGATTAAGCCCAAATAGTAATGAACTTGAGGTTGAAAAATAAGTCCTTGAGTTTAAAATATAAGCTTGAGAATCTTATGTTTGCCTTGTTAATTCAGAGATCTTTGAAGTGACTCATATGTCTATACAAGAAATGACTGGGGAAAGTGCAAAACAAGGATATGGTTTTGGTTTGCATCATGAAAAGATGCTCTTCAAGCTGTTATCATACAAGAGACTTCATTTCTATTCGCCAATTATGTGTGGCTCCATATTTAGACTTGTGAATTGGATCCTCTTTTCTGCAACTGCAACCTTACATGTGAATCTTCATAACTGTTTCAACCACTTGACAAGGAATGTGAAATCTATTCCTAGTTTTGTTTCACAAGTGAAATCATGTTCGTTGCCATGGTTTTGGGTCCTACGAGTAAACAAACATCAAGTGCAATAATTCTAAGTCATCAAAGGTGGCTTCCAAAGTCTCAAACTTTGAACTTTGAATATCGCATTTTGCGGGAGTCCTTTTCAAACGCGGCAACGACTCAATGTCTATTGGCGTGACTAAAACCCCTCTCCTCCTCCTCCACCTTCCTTTGTCCTTCGAAAAGCTTCACTTTTCTATCTCTCTGTAGGAAACAGTCAGACAACCCTTAGAACACGTCTACCACAACTTACACATCATTTTGACTTAGAACTGGACCCAGTTTTTATACCCAACCATCATCTCTTTGTCTGTTTTGTTACAAGTATTACTTGTCTTCTTCCATTGGCTCTCTTCCCTTCTCAAAGATGGCTTCTTCTTCTTTTCATCCTTTGTTCTTAGTCTCTTTCTTCCTATATTTTTCTCATTCCATCTCCACAAATTCTGAAGGTAAGCTATTTCCATTCATCAAGTTTTGGTCTTTTGGCATCCAAGTTCTACTCTTCTCTCTTTTTTGGCTCCATTTTTAATTGTTAAAGAGAATGGGAAAAAAAAATTGAAGTTTAGTGTTTATGCCCTCATTTTTCAGATACCATCTTAGAATTTAAGTTGGATTTTGTTTTTTGTTCAAGTCGGTGTTACTTTTCTTGGTTAGAAAACATGTGGTTGGTTTTGTTTTCAAGTCTCAATTTGGTTGTTTACTGTTTATGGTGCTACTTCTTCTTCTCATCACATCACTTGTGTGGGTACAGGAAATGCTTTGCATGCTCTGAGAAAAACGCTTTCTGATCCAACCAACGTGTTGCAGAGCTGGGACCCATCCCTGGTCAATCCCTGCACCTGGTTCCATGTCACCTGTGATGCTAAAAATCGGGTGATTCGTTTGTAAGTAACTCTTGTCTCTTTGTTTCATTGTTTGTTCAATTCTCTTTTTTAGTGACTCTCTCTTTCTCAAACTTTAACTTGGTATCTCGATCTAATTATGGATGTCCTGTGATTTTGACTGACTGATTTGCAGGGACTTGGGGAACTCTAATGTTTCTGGGACTTTGGGGCCAGAGCTTGGCCAGCTCAAGCATCTTAAATACTTGTATGTTCTTTGCTCTTTTAACTTTTTTTTTTCCCTAAATGCTGGTCATGGCAACCAATTATTCTATGCTTATTTTGTGTGGAAGAAGACGTTAATAGATACAGCTTTAGTTTTGAACTTATGCTCTGTTTCTGTTTTGAGCTCTTGGGGAAGTAAACTGGAAATCAGTATTCAGGATTCACTGTAGCGACAATCTTGAAATCAGTTCTTCAGAGAGTCAAGTTCCATATTGACACACCCTGATTGAACTGTCCTAGGCCTTCATGTACATATCAAAATTTCAATATGAAGCAGTTCTTTACCTTTGACATAGGGATGTAAACTGGTCCATGTGTTTCAATATGATTCTTCAAGTAATTGGGTTGCGAATACCTTGAATGGTCTGCAGGGAGCTTTATAATAATGACATAAGCGGGAAAATTCCTAAGGAGTTGGGCAATTTGAAGAGCCTGGTTAGCTTGGATTTGTATGGCAACAAATTCGAAGGAGAGATACCTAAATCTTTTGCCAAATTGAAATCACTAACATTCCTGTAAGTTACTTAACGTTATGATTTGCTAAAATAGGTTAGCACATCTAAACGCACATTGCATGGAGTTCTTACTTTTGTTCGGTTGAATCGATTAAATAGTCGGTTGAACAACAACAAGCTGACAGGATCAATTCCAAGGGAGCTAGCCACTCTCAGCAACCTAAAAGTTTTGTGAGTATCGATAAGGGAAAAGTTTCAAACTTCTGCTTTGATTACTTGTTTCTCCAGAATTCTTATATTTGGGAAATTTTTGTTTGCAGTGATGTATCGAACAATGATCTCTGTGGAACAATTCCAGTTGATGGTCCTTTTGCCAGTTTTCCGATGGAGAGGTATGCTTCTGCTATCAATTTATAATGATATTCTCCATATGGTTAAAGTAACATGGTGTCTTTCTCTGCATGTTATTGGACTACTCCATTAATGGATATGTGAAAAGTGTGTAATTATAAGTAGAGGTTGTGTAATGGTTACAAGAAACAGGTGTAATACAAATCTGAACTGAACATGTTCCTGGAAAAGCATGTAGAACTAGGAAATAGTCCATATTGACTTCCTGCATTCCTGTGTAGATTTTAAGCTTTCCTGCAACTACAATCAAAAAGGTGTATATAATACAGATAGAGATAGATGTTTGAATAATGAGAGTAAGTTGTAGTAATAGATATGTCCAACTTCTAGGCCTGGTATCTTATCATATGGTTGTGGTGTTTTTTCAGTTTTGTGAACAACAGGCTCAATGGACCGGAGCTGAAGGGACTCGTACCGTATGACTTCGGATGTTGAAGATAAACTCAGAATCCTGAATTACTCGAAAAAGATGCATCCATCAATCTCCCATTAGAGACATACATGCGATACGCCTAACTCTAATTAGGCTACTTAACAATGGCTTGTCAAGAATATGGAGTCCATTGGGTATAATTACATGTATAACTTGTGCTTGCAAGCAAATAAGAGGAATGAGGAACCTCTGCAATCTTACGGTTGCTTTCTTCAGTAAATTATGTTATTGGAAATGGGAAATGGATTATGCTGTTCATAAAAAAAGCTTGAATTCAGATAAAAATGGACTCAGGGTAATTAATAAGATTCCATAGATCTCCACTTTGTTGATCAAATCGGTGGCTATACCATACAAATGAAGCTATTCTTCTTCTTTGCCATACATGAGCAGAAAGTAGGCACACCACTTTCCATTAGATATTGGGTAGACATTTCCCTTTTACAAGGACACATGGTGCCTCAAAAACTTTGTGAATTCAATTGGGATTTGGGAGACTATTTCCGTTATTTGAACCCGTGATTAACGAACTAATTTTACGGTTATTTCAAAGTTCGTAGTAACATAATGTCGTTTAAAAAAATTAAGTTATTGAACTTTTAAAATTGAGTTTCAAACTAATTTTAAACTTAACTTCAACCCAAATTTTATTTTAGTTCGTTAATTTTAAATATGATCGGAAATTTTAATAAAAATAAAAGCAAAATGAATCCATAATATATAATTACTTAAAATTATTTATAATAAAATATAATAACTTTAATGCCTTGAATAAAAAAGCACAGCTGTAACTAAAAGATGTAACGTGTAAGAGTTTGCGGTGACGTGGCCCCAAGTTAATGGAAGCGTTACACTTGTCAGCAAACTAATGGTCTACCAATACTCCTGGAGAAGTCTTCAGTTTCATGTCATGTAAGTAACGCAGCCAAACCTCCAAATATGAAAAACCCCACCAAACCCCTATTTCCAGCACACCCCACCCATTTCTAGACGGCTGGAGACGGAAAAAAGCAGAGCCGAAAATGAACGCGTTCTTGGTCAGAAAATCTGCCGTTTTACGGCAAATGGTAACCCATATCACCGCCCCGACAACGATACGTTCCACCATTGGACATCAAGTATCCAAGACACCAACGCCGTACAGAGGTTACTATGGGTTTCCTAATATTTTCAGGAACATAAAGGAGTATAACGGCCTCTCTCGGCCTTCTATTTTTACCTCCACTTTCTCTTCGTCTTCTTCTTCCTCTTCTTCCACGGCGACGGCGTCCGTTTCTAAAGTGGGGTTGGTTGCTTGGTACTTGGGGAAGGTTAAGTCCCGGCCTATTCTCACGAAAAGCATCACTTCTTCGATTATTTACGTTGCCGCCGACTTGTCTTCCCAGGTTAGCAGCTAAGCCAACAGATTGCGCAAAATGCATTTCTGGGTCTTTGTGTTTCCAAACGATTTCCCCTAAAATAGGCGTCACGTATCAAATTTGTTTTCCTGAGAAATTTGATTTTGGTGTGTTGAGAAATTTTGTGAAAGGAGATCAGTCAAAGGTTTGTCGGTATTTCAAATTGGAAAGTTTTAGGTGATCTGTTGGTATTATATGTACATTTAACACAAACACAAGTTTGATTCCTCTATTAACTTGGTCCTTCCGGTTTTAATTGATCTGCTGTTGAGATAGGCATTATATAGATATGCTTTCTTATTCCTTTGAATTCCATATTGAAAATTGTAAGATATTAACTGGTCAAAGTTCCAGTATTGAAGAATTGTTGTGCAAAGGTTTATCCTCGTCTGAGATAAGTTGTTGGCCAAAGGTTGAGTTCTTTTGTTCAATTTTCTATTTTTCTCCTCTGGGGTTTGTTTTCATTGCAATTTCACAGTAACTATTTCAGATTTCTCAATGTCTTTGAAAGATGCATGCATATTGCATCAAGCTATGCTTTGTATGTAAAGCAAGCAGAACCACCCTGGAACATATTGTCTTTGTATAAAATTATACTGAAGTCAAGTACTTGTACCCTCCCCACTCCCTTTGTAGATTTTCTGATAAGACGCAAGTCCTGATATAAATATGTGATATCACCACTTAATCTGTCCTATGCCACTTAAGTTATGTTAGATCTTTGTCATGTTTTCTGCTTTTAATGCTAAAATTTCAGATAGTTGTGTGATTTTATAGGCTGCTATTGATGTTGAGGCATATGCATAAATACGTGTTCTCCAAAGGTTGGGAGTGATTTTGTGCTAATTATAACATACGGAAGTTTCATATGTGCATTCTTTTTTCAGATGATTGTGCTTCAAGTTTCAGAACCATATGATTTGGTGAGAACAGCACGGATGGGTGGATATGGGCTCATAGTTCTGGGACCAGCATTACATTTCTGGTTCAATTTTGTGTCAAAGATCCTTCCGCAGAAAGATCTGATCACTACATTCAAGAAAATGGCAATGGGACAGACTATCTTTGGCCCTGCCATGACTGTTTTATTTTTCTCCTTAAATGCCTTTCTTCAGGGTAAGCTAAAATTTCCTTTCAAATTGAGTATTTTTGTGCTAAATTTCCAATGTAAGCTGCAGTGCAGCATTATTGGAAAACCAATATGGTGCATTTTGGTATAATTGCTTGAAACAAACCAGAGAAACTGGAAGATAAGCTGACAAGTTCTGTAAAACTTTCCAAGATAATGCTCAATTGGTTCTTCTGTAAATAAATTAAATTGAAACTGACTTGGGCATGAGAATAGAATAATCATCTCCATGACTGATCTTCCAAACTTTCCAATCACTACTTGCCCAGCTTCCAACTGTATATGGTATGTAAGTGTGACATTTCTTAGGTTAACAGGTAAGGTTGGATAAAGTTTCCTTTGAAAAATTTGAGCTTGGTTATCATAAGTTTCAAGGATTGGAAGTCTAACTAGAATTCTTTTAGGGAGTGGCTTGCAATTTTTTGGAAATTCATCTGATATCTTCCCATAGATTAAGAAAATTACTCCAATTATTTATGGCCGTCCAGAAACTACAGCAATTCTATATGCTGCTTACAACAACCATCATGCTGTTGCTGCTTTTACATATTTCTGCTTTGCCTAATTTAGGTGAAAATGGTGCTGAGATTGTCGGCCGCTTGAAACGAGATTTACTTCCTACAATGTTGAATGGCGTGATGTACTGGCCTGTTTGTGATTTTATCACATTTAGATTTTTCCCTGTCCATTTACAGGTATATGAATGTTCCCTTATGTTTTTACAATGTTCTCTACCCTAAATTTGGGATGATCTGATTTTTATGCTTGTCTGTGTTTCCTTCACTTGACCTTTGACAGCCATTGGTGAGCAATTCGTTTTCATATTTATGGACCATCTACATGACATATATGGCCAGCCTAGAGAAAGTAGGCGCCAGCAGCTAATTTGGTCGATGCTTGCCGGACGCCATTACGTCTTTTAGTTCTCGCTACACAAACTCTACATTAACCGCTATATGAGAATTCATTTTGTTCTCCTTGATATCAGCAAAGTTACATGTTCCATATATCTCTGATGTAATTCATAGGCTATGTTTACTCAACAATGTTCTTAGTTTTCTGGACCTTCTTGAGGAAGTTCCATTCTTTTTTGTAATTGTGAACTACTCAAATGGTATTCTTCGTTCATGTCCATGGTGTTTGTGCCAAATTTGCCATATGAAATCTGTTTGTAACATTAACCTAGAAGAATTGATAGATTTAACCGAAAGCAATCAAGTAAACCTCATATAGATAATTCTTCAACTGACCTGTTGCCATGTCCCAAAAAAGACACGGCCTTTCTCACACAGTCCCTGCAATATGTTTCTCTCCTTGAGCTCAACTACAATATATGAATTATTTTTGGAACTCAACTACCATAATGAATTTTGAGTTTAGTAAATATTTTTAAAAGGTTTCAAATTTAAATTTCTTGCGTTTGTTCTCATTATACATAAAAGAACCATTTTAAAATGATCCATTTTTGTGTGAAGGGCTATATTAGTATGGTACATTACTCATTTTCGCATTAATAGATCAAGATTTTGATCTGAGGCTTATTGCCACACCAACGGATGCTAATCTGTAGAATGCAAAACAAAGTTGTCGAATAGCAGAACTATAAAGAATATAATCCATGAATTGAGCAACGACCAACAATTGCAGAAATGTAAATTGTCCTGTAGGAGTTAAAAAGGCTGTATATTATTGATGATCCAGGGTACAGGGATGGGAAACCCTACTGAGGTTGGAGAGGAAGGGAGGCTTAGAAACTATAACTCAAAAAGGGTAAAAAGGACCAAAGAAAAGATATATAGATTAAAATGGTGTTAACTCTTCTTTGGAACAATGGTACCCTAAGACTATCTAATTTTACACTTATGAACATTGTTTTTCTGTGGCAACTATCACAGAAGGTAAGTCTAGGCAATATGTTTGCCTTTATCTGAAGAGAACTGATAGATGTAAAGGTGGCTCGTCTTCTTGTTTCTACAGTATAGTCACTTCGGCAGCACTCAGTGATGCTACGGTACAGAGATGCAAACAAAATTGAAGTAAAAAGATTGATCCCATAGTCTGAATCACCAATCTGATAAAATTCTAACTGATACTAGATTCCACCAAAGTATAAATTCACTCCTCAGAAGCAC
>JANIHY010000209.1:63764621-63778530 GCA_027479065.1 Erythroxylum brevipes | reverse complement strand
ATTTTATTATAGTTTAATATTCATGATTTAATAATTCTAAAGGTTAGTTTGATACGTAAAATTTAAAATATGTCTATAATTTATGCAATATTTTTTGTACAATTTCATCTTTTTGCTATATATATACATACGTTGTATTCATTTATTTTCTTATTTCTCGTCTCTTTGAAAAAAGAAAAAATAAAGATCAAATCCCTACGGCATTTAGCGCATCCCATGAGACAAATCTAATTATTTTCTTATTGTATACCCAACTTTCAAGAACAAGTAATTCCTTAGTTGTACATCATCAGGCAAGAAAAAATATGGTCATGAACTGACCATTCATCTCTCTATCAGTCGATCCCATCTAGCCATCTTTGCTCTTCTAAATTGGTTTTTTCATTGCACTTACAGCTGTTATCATCTATCCCATAATAATATCAAAACCTTTTTCTTTGTCAATTACGCCAACATTAACAGTTGGGTTTCTCCCCATCCAGACATCTCAAGCATCTAGAGTGAGAAAGATCACTGTAAGAAGAGCATCCAGAGTTCAAATAGTTTACCTCTTCCCTTTAAATTACCTTCCCACTCATTTTCTCAACACCTTTCTTATGCTCAAATAATCTAGAGAAGAATGTTAAGAATTAAACTTGGGTTAATATTAGAAATCTCTAGATCATGATGAGTTGTAAGAGGGTGGCTTTGACTTGGTCAAATTTTCCATTCAAATTGGCTTTTTGTTCCTTTTGCTAGTTGGCAATTTTAAGTTGCCAACTATTTCCACCAAAGAGGTCGACCAACATGTCACCTATAAATATGACCATTTGGCATTGCATCTATAGATGTTATTAGAAAAAAGTTGAGTGAGGTGTGTGCTAGTGAGCATACTAAAGGGTTTGATTGGTTAGCTTCAACAAACAAACTCATAACGGGTTTTGGGTTTATTGAATTTGTGTTTGTAATATTTGTGTTTTTATTCAATAGAATAGGGAGTGTTTGTTTTTTTGTCAAAAATCCATTTTCAAGGAAAAATAGAACTATTATGGATATGGTGATAAGCATGTTATTTTGTAAGAAGTTACCATGGAGTTTTTGGACAGAGGCCATGGCTTGTGCAGTCTATATCTTAAATAGGTGTCCTATTAAAAGTGTTCGAGATAAAACTCCATAAGAAGCAAGGAGTGGACAAAAACCTAATCTTAGTCATATGAGGGTGTTTGGTTGCATAGTCTATTCACATGTGCCTGACGAGTTGAGAAAGAAGCTAGATCACAAGGTAGACAATGTATATTTCTTGGCTACAGCATGGAAACAAAAGGTTATAAGCTTTATAATCCAAAGACTCAAAAAATGATCATTATCGCCAGTACCATTTCTAATAAACAATGGTTTTGAAATAATTGGTCAAACTAGAGAGTCGTCTTCACCTCCATTTCCTAAAGAGTCAACTTATATTGATCATGAAGCGTCATCTCCTCCTACTTCACCTAAACTTAGGCGCTCACAACGAGAACATCATCCACCTACTCATTTGAAAGACTATCAAGTAGGTGATGATGATAATAATGATGATGAATTCGTTGCCCATTATGCTTTCTTTGCAGACTGTGATCCAGTAATGTTCAAGGAAGCAGTGAATGATGGTCATTGGATTAAAGCAATGGATGAAGAAATTCATGCTATTGAAAAAAAATAAAACATGGGAGTTAACCACTTTGCCAAAAGGAAAGAAGTCTATTAGTGTCAAATAGGTGTACAAAACAAAGTATAAGCCCAGTGGAGAAGTGGAACGCTTTAAAGCAAGACTAGTTGTAAAAGGATATAAGCAAAAGTCAGGTATCGACTACTCTGAAGTTTTTGCTCCTGTTTCCAGATTATATACTATGCGTTTAATCATTTCTCTTGCTGCTCAAAGCAATTGGAAGATTCATCAAATAGATGTAAAGTCAACCTTTTTTAATGGTATATTTGAAGAAGTATATGTTGAGCAACCACCAGGATATGGAAAGCAAGGAGAAGAAGATAAGGTTTATCGACTAAAGAAGGCATTATACGGCCTTAAACAAGCACCGAGGGCATTGTATACTCGTATTGATACTTATTTCATTAAACATGGATTTCATAAGTGTCCATATGAACATACTTTGTATATCAAGATCAACAAGGAAGGAGACATCGTCATAGTTTGTCTTTATATAGATGATTTAATATTCATTGGTAATAATTTAAGATTATTGTCGGAGTTCAAAAAAGATATGGTTGCTCATTTTAAGATGACAGATTTGGGGTTAATGTCTTACTTTCTCAGTATATTCATTTCCCAACAGAAATATGCAAAAGAAATTCAAGATGGATGCGAACAAACCAATTTTAACACCAGTTGAAGAGAGGTTAAAACTTATGAAAGACAGTAGTTGTGATTTGGTTGATGCAACAAATTTCAAAAGACTTATTGGAAGTATGAGGCACCTAACTGCAACTAGATCAGATATTGTTTATGGAGTGGGAATCGTGAGCAGATTTATGGATCCACCATGACAATTTCATTGGCAAACTGCTAAACAAATTTTGAGATATATTAAAGGTACGATTGATGATGACATATTTTATTCAAACAATAAAAATATACAACTAGTTGGATATACAGATAGCAATTGGGTAGGTGATGTTGAAAAGAGAAAAAGTACTTCAGGTTATGTTTTTCATTTAGGTTCTGGAGCATTTTCTTAGTCTTCTAAGAAACAAAAAGTAGTTGCTTTTTAACTACTGAAGCAGAGTATATTGCTGCAGCAAATTGTGCTACTCAAGCAATTTGGCTATGAAGGATCCTTAGTGAATTGCAACAGCAATCAAATGGTCCCACGACAATCTACTGTGATAATAAATTAGCAATCGCTTTAACGAATGATCCAGGGTTCCATGGTCGAAGTAAGCACATTGACATTAAATATCATTACATTCGAGATTTGGTTAAAGACAAAGAGAATATTGTTGAGTATTGCACATATGAAGATTAAATAGCAGACATTTTCACAAAGCCTTTGAAGACTGAGACATTTTACAAGTTGAAGAACATGCTCAGAATGACAACCAAGTTTAAGGGAGGATGTTAAGGATTAAACTTGATTTAATATTGGAAATCTCTAGACTATGATGAGTTATAAAAAGGGTGGCTTTGACATGGTCAAAGTTTCAATTCAAATTAGCTTTCTATTCTTTTGCTAGTTGGCAATTTGAAGTTGCCAACTATTGCCACCAAAGAGAACCAACTTAATCACCTATAAATATGACCATTTGACCATTCCATCCATATATGTTATTAGAAGAAAGTTGAGTGAGGTGTGTGCTAGTGAGCATACTAAAGGGTTTGGTTGGTTAGCTTCAACAAGCTAACTCATAACATGTTTTGGGTTTACTGAGTTTGCATTTGTAATATTTTTGTTTCTATCTTTCAATAAAACAGTGAGTGTTTGTTTTGTTATCAAAAATCTATTTTCAAGGCAATTATAATCAAAGTTAATTGCCAACAAATTTTCCTGCCATTTATTTTTCAGAGAATCTTAGGATGGTGGATCTGGTTTTACTACATCTCTCCTATCTCATGGACTCTAAAGGGCATTATCAGTTCTCAACTTGCTGACGTAGATACTAAGATTGAATAACTTGCATTTGATGGTGGTGTCAAAGAATATTTGTGGAAGAATTTTGATTATGAAACAGAAGATGCTGGAATCTCAGCAGTGGTGCTTATTGCTTTTTGCCTCTTGTTTTTCTCTCTCCTGCGCCCTCTCTATAAAAGCGCTCAGTTTCCAAAAACGATAGACATTTATAGGTCTTCAAGAAAATGACAAGAGTATGTAAGTAGAAGAAAAGGCTGGTAACTTGAAGTTATATCCTTAGTTTACTGTCAATGTCAAGTTGGAGCAAGAATATGATATTTTATAAAACAAAACACCTTTTTTGATCTATGAATTTCAACATCTTATGCAAATTTCTTTATCTAAACTTTACATTTTTGATTAATTTTTGTTTCTTAGTTAATGAACTCTTATCTTTAGATACAAACTTTAGTTTTATAATAGCTTTTAGTTCCGTATTTTATTACCGTAAAAAACAAAATTAATGTAATCACAATAAAAAATAAACAAGAGTAAAATTTATCCTGATCGTGTATTACCTATTTTAATCATAATAAAAGCTATTCATCCCATATGCAAGGTGAAAATGAAACTGTGGTTGATAACGATATGTTGAGAGGCGTCTCAAGGGGTCAAAGGAAGAAAAGAGTTACCACAGGTATATACAATCGACAGAGAATCATTTGAGCCTTAAAAACTAGTTACTAAGGTGTAATTACACACAATAACTTGGCATTAGTTCACACGCACATGAATTAGTGTGATGATAAATTTAGGTTATCTTTTCCCAAGTTTTTAAATTAATTATAATGAGGGTAAATAATTTTTTTGCGTGATTCTGCAGGGGAAATGATTGTGGGACCAAGGAAAACATTATTTATGGATGAAATATCTACGGGACTTGATAGCTCAACAACATACCAAATAGTAAAATGTATCAGAAACTTCATTCATGAAATGAGAGGAACTGTTTTAATAGCTCTTCTATAGCCTTCACCCTAGACATTTCATCTCTTTGATGATCTACTCCTATTATCAGAAGGTTATGTTGTCTACCAAGGCCCCAGAGCTGAGGTGTTAGAATTCTTTGAATCTTTAGGATTTCGATTGCCAACTCGGAATCTTAAGTTCAATACCTTCCAAAACGCTCTCTGATTGCGAAAAGGAGCTTGGAATTATCCTGTACATTAGTGGCCAAAGCTTTCTTAACAATAAGTTCACGGTTGACACGAGCGAGCCTCCTAACATCGACAGTCTCAATTTTACTCTCATCACTGCCATCGGTGACGGACCCTTGGTCAACAAGGCAAAGTTTCTCTGCTTCTGCAAAGGAAATCAGAGAATGGCCTCCTAGAGCAACTCCTCATTGTTGGTTTAAAGCACAATCCGAACTTATTGTAGGGAGAGAACAATGTTATAGCACACTCATAACTTCTCATCCAAATTCATTGACATCCACTGCAAACTAATCTGACCTTAGTTACTAACTGTTACTTTCCAAACTAAGATGGGATCATATTAATAATAATTAATTATATTTGAGAAAACTATTCTAAGCCTTCCCTTACGGCTTAATATAAAATAATATTAAACAATAAATTTTAGTTATTAGAAAATTATAAGAAATCATATTGAAATTAATAATGATGATAATATACCTTTTTCGAAACTTTAAATTGTAACGAAAAATACCAAGTCATTCAATCTCTTGTACTCCAATCTATTTCTTTTCTTGGAATAGATGAATTCAAATGTGCTCCAGTTTTATTCCCAGCTTGTTGCACTCACACATTGACCTAAAATTCGAATTACAAACCTTTGCAATTCTGGAACATCACTTCCGAGTTGATCCAACTTCTCGAGTTGATCCTACCAAGAAGTTGTAAATCGTAAGATAACAAAAGTTATGTTACAAATAAAATAAAGTAATAATTAATTTTCAACAAATAAGAAAAAAACAACTAATATCTATAAAAAGTTTTGCTCTTTGTCGAATAACAATCGGTAATCCAAAATCCCTAAAAAACAGCTTATAAAGCTCTATTTATAAGCTTAAAAGATCTTGCATCATTTCATAGATAACAGTGAATAACATTTATTTACTAACTTCAGCTTTCTTTGTAAAATTCAGTATAAAATATACACCAGGATTCAAAAACACCCCAGTTGCAAACAAATGAGAAGAAAGTTGTCTTTTTCGTCTCTCATTGGCGATTACAAGATACAATGTGTACAAAGAAGACCTATGTTTTCAAATTCTCCTTGATTGCTTCTTTTGCTCTTTCTATGACATTAAAAAAATCACTGTTGGCTTTTTTTTTACTATCATCCAAGTGAAACACCCTCATCAAAGGCTCACAAACTCAGATAAAAAATTGACATTGAAATCAAAATTCTCTATCTTCCGGTATAATGCTGGAAACCTCCAAAATATTAGACCTAGCATGCTTAAATACACCCCACTTATCACTTGTAAACATTTATCTTAACTTTTTCTTCATCAAAACAAAAAACAGAAGTGATAAGAAATTTGCTGCAAATCTTGTCACACTAGAACGACACAAATTTCTACCATTAGTAATTTCCTTTCTCATTAAATTCAAAACCTATGCACGATTATAGATAAACTTGGTCACCTTTTTAGCTTTTTGCATAGTCTCATCAATAGTAGGAAAATACCTAAGATCCGCTATATTCTCCAGCATTAGGTCAATGTGATGTGCAGTACAAGGAGTCCAAAAAAAAGAATTATAACTATTCTGTAATCTTCTTGTTGCCGCGTTATAAGCGGAATCATTATCAATTATGAACTTAACAATGTTTGTTGTCCTCACTTTATTCATAACTTTATCAAATATCTCAAATAAAATATCAATATTTCTAATAAGGCCAGATGCATCAATAGACTTCAAAAATAATGAGTCATTTGCAGAATAAACCAAAAAATTAATAATAGGCTCTTGTCTCTTATTTGTCCAACCATGACATATAATTGAACACATAAAAATAGCCCAATTCGCTCTTCTTTTAGTCAAATAACTTTTTATTTAAGAAATTTAGCAACTTAAAAGGTTACCTCTTATGTCATCAATCGAAAGAGCTTTGTATTTCGGACTATAAGAGGTTATTGTATCTACCATAGGCTGATAATAGTAAGACCGGGAAGCATTAAATGATGAACTTGTATCATATCACCATCTAACTATTGCGATATTGACATTATGAGTCACATCTCTTGACTGCATTGTACTATGAATTGAAGGTTGGGCTCTAGAAGTTGTTCGTGGTGCAAAAAAACTAGTCACCTACCTTGTTCTTTTCCTAGCATCAGGTGCAAGTGTAACATTATCTTTTTACTAGGCCCTAGATGGAACATTAGCACTAGTACTACTACTACCACATTTAATATTTTCACAATCATCACGAAAATCAGCAAATGAAGATCCACTACCAATTTCAAAATTCAACATTTTGCTTATATCTTTCTCATGTTGATATTCTTCAACCAAAGTTTTCATCTGTCACTTTACATAATGACTTAATTTTTTACAGGGTTCCATATCTCCTTTAACTCCAATTAAATGCTTCTTTAATCGGGTCATTCCTCCAACTTTTAAATGCTTATTACAAAACAAGCAAATAGTATGGTTTCTCATACTGGGAACCAATACAGCGAGCCTAAGCTCGATCATTGTATCTTCCTGAAGTGGTTTGATCGGAAGTAATTGAACTTCCTTCCATTTATCTGTAAAAATAAATGAATGCATATATCAAATAAATAACACATAATTTCATTACACAATACGCATTTCTATCTTATATAATATAACTCATACATCATACGCAATTCAATTTCACTGAAACAATTCAATTATTTAACAAACATAATTATGTAAAACATATATAAATAATTTCCATTTTCAACAATCACAAAACATATATAAATAATTTTCATTTTCGACAATTCCATTTCCGACAATTTTGAACAATTTCAATTCAAAGTTTCAAAGATGAAGATCAAGTTGAATGATATGATTTACATAATCACAAAACATACATAAATAATTTCATTTCACCATAACCGTTGGAAGGCAGAGACGTTGGGGGTGGCGTCACGCTGGGAGGCAGAGCAGTGGGAGTTTGCGTCGGTCGGGCATCGTCGCTTGGACCAGCAGCCGATGGAGGGTGGGGGCTCTGAGGGCAGCCACTATCCACATGGTCGATCCTCCCACAACCAAAACACAGTTGAGGCAAGCCTTCATATGCTACGAGCAGTATCTCTCCATCCAACTCAACGCTATGGTGCAACGATGACCCAAGATCCATGTCTATCGCCAGCTGTGCGTACTTGCCTTGGGACTTTAGTGTTGTAGCTTCGTCGATGTGTATGATGATGCCCACTAAATTACCCACCGCGGTGATGATATGAGGATGGTAACGAGCGATAGGCAAGTTGAGTATTTGAATCCACACTACTGCGCGAGTCACCGTGCCTAGAATTGGCTTGAATGTGGGCTGCCATTTCTGAACCAAGAGGACATGCCCAAAGAGAACCCAAGGCCCTTGAGTTAACGCCGTGTAGTAGTCAGTTTCCTCACTAAACCGAACGAGGAAGAAGTTGAAATCCAAGTCGATCACTTTCAGTTGTCCCCACGTTCCAAAGTGACGCCAGCCTCGAGCATAATAACTTGAACTCAATTCTTCGCCCCAGCAATTTAATGACTACGACATGGTTCCATTGGACGTCGAGTTTGGTCCGGAAGGAGGCGGAGAGGTGGATGTCGCCCCCTAGGTCCTCGAAAACTTGGATGTCACCGTCGTCGACGACAATGACTTCGCCGCCAACCCAAGGATTATCGAATCCCACAGCAAGAGTAGAGCCCTGCACAGCGCTACTATACGACGTAGGGTGGGAAGAAGGGGGTTCCTCGTCGCGCTTACGGGTGCACACTTTTTTATGGAGCTGACCCTCTAGTGTAGGGGCCTCCATAACAGTTCCTAGTTAACTCCTGAAGCAGTTAACAGGTGACCGCAAGCTCAATGTAAGGGAATGAACCACGGAACTCTGTTGCAAAAATAAAAACCACGTTCAACATCACCTTTTCTCACACTAGTATTTCTCTTTATATAAACCTTCAAAAACTGAACCAAACAGGTTCTTAATTCTCGATAAATAAAAAGGAACAAAAATGCCAACAGGTGTAAAAGACGTAAGAGGAGTCTCCTCGTAGAGATGAGTTTGAAGTCAAACCACGTGAATGAACTCTGTTTTTATTTAGATGAAAAGAGAAATGTACATGCCATACATATACTTAAAGAAGATTGGACCTGCTCTTGTTTAACAGACGACTGGTTCTTGCATGAAATGGTCACAAAAATTAGTGTCATGTATGTTTAATATTTGGTGTAATTAATTCTCATCTATATATCCACATGCATGTTTATATTATATGAAAACGATCTTATGAGTAAAAAGATTTGTTTTTATTAATAAAATATTCTAAAAAATAGTCGAAAAGATCTATTTTATAATAAATTCAAGAATATGAAAAAATGAAAATAATAATTATAACACAATTATAAAGAGCACAAAAATAATAATTCCTTATCTTTTTTTTAAAAAAAATTAATTAAGGTTTAAAAACTAGTTATGCTTGGTCTTGCCGATCAATGATGTAATCCTTACGTAATTATGACAAGGATGAAGCAACGTTTTCATCACCTACTAGTCTCTCTTGGTGAGACGAGTCAGTTCAAGGATTAACATAAATAAGGTGGCTCGGGGTTATCCATAACCATAAATGGATTGCAGTCTGCAAGATAGATATAAAAATAATTTACTTTTCCGTATTGACTGCAATAAACTAATTTGCCTACTTGCTCGTAAAGTTGGCATAATTGGAATTGAGAAGCGGAGGTAAATGCACTAATTAAAGAACCCAATAACAAAGGTCACTTGCGGTGGTATATTGTTCTACCAGAATGCCTACCAAACTTGAATTCAGTCTTATTGCTTACAAAAATATAAGTTCAATGCACTCAATTTTGAAGCTGTAATTTCACAATTTAGCACATGCAATTCGATCAAATAATTAAAAGTTAGTTTAAAGTTGTTGGGATTCTACCTACGAGAAAAAGTAAAGAATGCATGCATGGCAGCTAGCGGCAAATGAATTGGTCATGACTGTATACGTGTGGTCCAATCAGCCGCCTTTTGAAGGTTCTAACCCCTTTCTTCCTTCCTTCCCTTCTTCTTTATGCATCTTTAAAAAGGTCACTCAGCCAACGTGTGACTAAGGTTCCTTCTTGAGTTTTGAGTTTTCAAGCTAAGAGATAGGTAACTGAATATTCTAATCCGCGTCCTCGCCACCTATCTTTCTTTGCTAGTTTTATATTTTTCTTGCGTATGGATGACTAGGAGAGTTCAAGTGAATAAAGAGACAAAGTTAATCCCAAGGGACTTCTTTTTCCTTTCCCCACCACACACAAACTCTAGGTCCTCTAAGATGTTTCCATCTCAATTTTTACTTTTGCACACGACAAGAACAACATAAGATATTTTGTCTAATATTATCTTGTCTTATTCTATTTTATAAAATTTCAATCATTTATTTTGTAGAACTTATACGGGATCTATGCAAGACCTATACAAAACTCACATAAATAAACGGCTGAGATTCATTAGACACAATAAAATATCATAATATTAGACAAAAAAATCTAAACTCAACGAGAACTCCCCCAAGGGTTTATCAATGCCATGTATTCAATCATCACTCTCATCAATCAGCTATAACTTGTTAACACATTCGTATTACGAGTTGGAATTGGAGATGCGAGGGTAGGAGATAGGATAGGATAGGACATTCCTTGCTTTGGTACGCAAGCCAAGAATAAACACCAAGTACGGCACGCATACTATATCCACTCTTACCCTTTTCCTGATCGGACACTTCCCCTCCCAGTTACTGTCTTGACGAGGCCTCTCCATAAGTACAAGGTTGAATGTTTCTTGTCTTGATTGTTCCAACGTGGGGGTTGAGAGTATTTATTAAGACATACATATATATATATATACCACCTAGAGAGAATCCATTTTCTTAAACATGAATAATTACTACTAGGTTGCAGTGGATGATTACAATACACAACACAGAGCCTCCAAATTCGTGTATGTTCTTGGCATTTTGGAACCGACTGGTGAGGCGTGTGGTTGGTATGAATTTATGAAATACAAGTGTCCTGATCTACACAATAGATGTTAAGAGTAGAAGTAGAACCATATCATGGCAACATGTGCATTAAAGGAGTGATCCACATGCGAGGTTGAGGTTGATTGGCTTTCAGCACAAACCGCATTATCACATTACTTAAACATGGGGCTGCTGGTGACCGGCACTATACACCACTGTTTGTTCACTATTCAATGTCCGCCAAGTCTTAGTTGTTCACGCGGCGAAGACTTTCTGTTTCCTTGGAAATTCAGACAATACTTAACCTTACTTACGATATTAGAGTATGGCTAGAGCTTGCCAAATCTACACGTATTAGCTTTCATAATACCCTTTTTGCTACATTAAATGAAAATTATAATTAATTACAAACAAGATTGATAAATATTATGTAATCATGGACTTTACCTATGAACATCAATATAAGATTGAAAATATTATTTAAAAAATGAAAAATAAAGAATTTAAAAACTACAATTGTTGCTTGGTTAGCAATTATTTGGAATTTCACAAACCAATGAACAAATTTTCTATACAGAATAAATCCATCAAATTGAATCCTAAAAAAGCCCATAGAAAGTAAAACAAAGGTAAACAATTGAGAAAACCTATTTTCGTAATTAAAAACCTAATCTTCAGCCTCTTTCTCATCGTTTACTTTCTTTAAGGTCAAGAAACAATTTTGGCTTCTTCTCCGAGAGTGGACTCTCAACCTCTTCGCGGCCGACGGAACCAATTTCCGGCATGGCGGGCAAGTTTAGGTCAAAGTCAAACCCAACACCGCTACGGCTTTGACTTTGAACCTGACCGCCTTCAGATGACGTGGCAGCAGTAGCGGCACTGCTGCTGTTGTTGTGATGCTGCCCACCATTGATGACGCCTTCGTAGTGGCAACGCTTGTGACCTCCCAAAGCCTGACCAGTGGGGAACGTCTTGTGACATATAGAACACTCGTGAATCCTACCGCCGGCGGTGGTGGCTGAAGAGGAGGTTGGCGGGTTCGCGGCGGCTGTAAGGGTTTCCGGAGGAGACTTTCGGTGACTGGCTTTATGCCCGCCGAGAGCTTGATACGAGGGAAAAGCTTTGTCGCACACCACACACTTGTACGAAAGGTTCAAAGGCGACGTGGGTTTCGGTAACGGCGGGGTCGAGATCTCATCCGCGACGTCGGCAGCGGCGGCGGAGGGGTGTCCACGATTGAGCATGATAAGGCAGAGAGCGACGTACTCATCTTCAGTCGGTGTTGGGGAATCGCTACGAGGTCGTTTTGAGCGTTTCCTTTTGGTCCACGTATCTTCATGAATAAAAGGCGTTGTAGTGGTAGGAGAGTTTAAAGCTTCAAGAGCCATAGCAACCCAATTCAAATCTTGTACGAGCAAACCCAGAAAAGAAGAGAAAAGTTAACAGTGCTGGAGAACGGAGAGAAAAGAAGGAACTTCTATTTGTTTTCGGTAGAAGGAGATATGACAGTGTGGAGTAAGGACTAAGGAGGGGGGGTTATATATAGAGAGAGCTAAGTCCGGGGTGGAGTGGGAGAGAGTTGGTGGTAAGAGTGAAGTCGGTCAACCAAGATAGAGAGAGAGAGGGGGGGCGGGAATAGAGCAGTGTGGTGTACGGGAGACTGAGGTGTTGTAGGACTTGTTCCAAGTCAAAACAATCTACTCCTCCACTTTTAACCCACTCGGACAAGGAATGGGAAGTCGTGTGTTAGTGTTAATGATAGGCCAAACTTGGGTCTTTTGGTCGTGTGGAGCACGCCTAGTTGGGTCAGCAATGAGGGTTTTAATCGATTTTTCTTTTTTCTTTTTCTTATTCTTATCTCGTTCCGTCTAAATCTATCCAATACTTAACCCAGTGGGAATAACTGAGGAATAATTGAAATTTGATCCTTTCCGTAACCTTTTGCAGCAGATTTTACTATTTCGAAAAGGAGAGGTGTTTTGCCGATTCGCTTTAGGATTAGGAGATTACGCTTCCTTCTTAATCAGTTGTCCAAAAAGTTAAATTTGCATTCAAATCCTACCGAAAGATCTGCAGAAAAACGGAAAAAAAAGGACTGACAATGATATAAGAAGATTAACAACAAAAATAACAGGAAGTAGTTTAATTACAACAAAATATAATCATTCTTCGTAATTTAATAGGTTAATTAAAAAATTAAAATTTATTCAATTTGATAATTATAACTCAATTTTAAAAATTTAATAATTAAATGCTCAAATTTTCCGTTTTTCAATTATAATACAAGGAAGACAAAAATTCTAACCCCTTATATACATTAGACTTAAGTGATGAGTTTGATTTAGGCATTTTAATCCCGAAATAACGTAAATTATACTTAATTAAGTTTGACGTGTATAAGTATTTTTGTCTTATATGTTAAGTTACATTAGTAACGTTAATGAAAATATCAACATCGGGTTAGGATTGAAAAAAATAAAAAATTGAGTATTTAATCACTATATTTTTAAGTTTAAACTATAATTAATTACAAAATTAAGCAAAATTTAATTTTTTATAATTAACCCTAATTTAATACCTTGTGTTTGGGTCAACTCATACACTACATTTAATCTGGAAGTAACATCCTCAAAGTTTCTAGGTTGTTTCTTCTATATTTGCTTAGCTATTAAGGACAATAAAACGCTCTGACGTACATTTTGTTATTTGTTGCCATTTTTGACGTTGTCCCCGCGTGGGCTTGTTCTTTCTTCTGCTGTCAATGCTTAGTTTTGGTTTGGCGGTTTCCTGTTGGTTGGCTTAGTTATCTTACTCCCAAACTTCCGTCGTTGGTCGCCACGTCTGAAATATTAATCCCATCACTTGACTTTAATCGTTGTTATCTAGAAATTACATCCCCACAAGTTACACTTCTACGGCTTCCAATTTCCCATATTTTTTATATGGATTATAAATCATTCAAAATTGTTTCCCGAAGAAAATAAAATAATTTTGAAATTAAAAAAATAATTGAAATTATTTAGATCTATCAAAATAAGTAAAAATGTGTCATCTTAGGTATAAACAAAGATTAAATTATTTAATTATTATTAA
>JANIHY010000209.1:63541342-63556411 GCA_027479065.1 Erythroxylum brevipes | reverse complement strand
AATTGATGTAAAAAATAAACTGATAAAGTATACAATACAACTGTACAATATATCAATGAACTATTTTGTAAAATTTAAAAATTTTAGGAACTATTTTATAAATTTTAAAAATTGTCAGAAATGGTATTTGGTACTGAACGGTACTGATATAGTACTATATTAGAACTCAATTCGGTATCATATTTAATTTGGTATTCATAATATTGAACAAGAGATCAAGATGTTAAATAATCATATAATTTTCAAGTCCAACCTTAGATACCGTGCTGAGTTGGGGTCCGTATCTTTCAAGATTGGGGGAATTTAGCTGTATCCAATTATCTATGCATATCGAGACAAAAAAAGGCATAAAAAAGACTCAAGTCCGCAAAACGCAAACACATGTATTAAAAAAGAGAAATAACAAGAAAGAGAACTCGTCAAAAATCTCAACTTAAAGCCTTCTTGTTGGTGGGATGACAAATTACTTATTTATGAATCTTAAATTTAGATATTTTTAATGAGTTTTCAAGTGAGGGCTAAATCAATCTGACACTCAACTTTAACGTCATTTTATTCACATGAGTCATGCTTTAAATTTTTTTTAAAATTATATTATATTTTTATTTTTAAAAATGAGCAAACTCGGCTTGTCCATACTTGCTGGCATCACTAACAATGGCATTAACAATTCATTAATAACCAAAAGTCGCATAATTATTTTCAAGAACTTTTAGTGGCCACCTCACCCTGACCAAATCCAATTCCTTCCCCAGCTGGGGAAAGTTACATTATTGCTTTTTGGGGAATTTTTTTTATAAAAGGAAACTTAACAAAAAATTACACAACTAATTAAGAGAAACAAGTTCCCGATAAATCCTCTAAAAGGATTATGTAGCACCCGATAAATGTTGTATTAAAATAAATGATTCCGACATCAAAATGACCTGTATAATTAATAAGTTAGTCGATATATCTATTACGCGTTCGATATATGTGACAATGAATAACAGTCTAGTTTCTATTGAATATTTTATTAATACTTAAAATAATAAGATTGAAAATCCTGGCTCGATGACCCTGAAAAGAGAGGATATCGAGTTATTAATAACTAAATATCATTTTTTATATGTATGTTTTTGAAGAATTATTTATTAGTCAAAATATTTTTAACAAAAATCCTTTGTAAGGAGAGAGAAAAGAGCTGTTCCGATTTGCCATCATCAATTACACTTAATTTTTCTTTTTATATTTTAGTATCTTGTAAATAAATTGTTTAGTATGCATAATAATTTATAAATTATATATTTTTGAATAAATTTAATGATTTAAAATTAAATAAAAAATTTGATTGAATTAGGGCCCGTTTATCTTTAATCCCCGACGATCCATCTTCTTGGCTACTCAAACCTGCAACTTCTTTGTAGAAACTGAACCAGTGGTAGGGTCCATCCTCGAAGCCATCAGCCAATAACATTACCCCACTCCTTATTTTTGACGATTCAGAAACTAATTTAACGGCCATTTTAACTATCCGCTGTGTTTATCTATTTCTCTTCTTCTATATAATATTTTCGTGCCTATTCTATCATCTTTAATGTCTGCCTCATCCACTAAAGTTTTGATCTTTTTTACTCTCTCTTTCTTTGGCTCTCTTTCTTTTGATATATATGGCCTGTTAAAATCTGGATTTTGTTCATTTATTAGTATTGATTGAACTACTTAGCTTCTGGGAAGATGAATGCGATTGGGTTGAAACCGCTTCCTGGAATTAGGACGCTGAGAGTGGGACTTGGGAGCAACAGCGAAGGTGATCATGTAATTAGTTTGAAACAGAGGGGGGTTTTAAGAATTAAAGCCATGGAAGGGTCGCCGTCACGTATGATGGGACCGAAGGTAAATGGAGAGGTCGAGACTGTTGGTTCTAACGGGTCGTTCTCGGACGCAAAGTTGATTAATGGGATTCAAGGTAGTTGCCTTTTCTTTTATTGTTTATGGCAATTCTGGATTTGTTTTTTCCAATCTTAAAGAGGGTATATTAGTTCATGAGAAATGGACTTTATTAAGATTGTCATGTTTATTTGCTCTCCCTTTTGGTGGGTTGCTTGGGATAGGAACAAATGGCAAGCGTAGCCCACTGTCTATAGTTGGGAATTCAACAAATATAAAGTGGCATGAGTGCTCAGTTGGAAAATCTGAAAGGCAGAACTTGCTCAATCAAAAGGGTTGTGTTATATGGATAACGGGTCTCAGCGGTTCAGGTTTGTGACTCTTCTATTTTCCGTGAGTTTGCATGAAACATCGTTGGAGGAGAAAAGAAGAATGCATCTCTTTTCCATGTTTTGTTTACATGTCTAACAGTTTACCTTTTATGTCTTTGGTACTAAAATTTGTAGGAAAGAGCACTGTGGCATGTGCCTTGAGTCAAACGCTTTACCGAAGAGGAAAATTGTCTTATATTCTTGACGGAGATAATGTGAGACAAGGCCTAAATCGTGATCTTAGTTTTAAAGCAGAAGATCGTGCAGAGAATATACGAAGAGTTGGTAGGTATTTCAATTAGTTACTGCCAAGGCATGAAATCATCTGTTGACAAGTTATTGTCAATGCTGTAATTGCCTAGTATATTCCATATTATGGATTGTTGACTCTCTCGACTATAAAGGGCATTTTGTAAATTTTCTTATTCACTTTCCTCATATATTCACAGGAGAGGTGGCAAAACTATTTGCTGATGCTGGAGTTATATGCATTGCATGCCTTATTTCTCCTTTCCAACGAGATAGGGAAGCATGCCGTGCAATGTTACCAAAGGGAGATTTCATTGAGGTTGGTGCTTCTGCAGATTATGATTTGTTTGCAGAAAATTCTAACTAAAGTTGCAACAATTTATGTTTGGTTGATGTGTTTTGGATATTTGGGGTCCAACATCAAGTTGACATATGTTTTGCTAGTTTTTATTGACTTGATTGAGTTTACATGTGAAAGGTCTTCATGGATGTTCCACTTGGAGTGTGTGAGGCCAGAGATCCAAAGGGACTGTATAAGCTTGCACGTGAGGGGAAAATTGAAGGTATTTTCTGCAAATCATGAATACCATTTCTTTGAATCAAATGAATCCGTTTCTTGTCGGTTAATTTTTTCTTTGGTTTCCCTTGATTTTAGTTGTGCCTTCCCAGTTCCTACCACGGTGTTTTTAGTTGTCTTGACTTCGTATGGTCCTTTTCGGTTGCAGGCTTTACTGGCATTGATGACCCATATGAGCCACCTTTAGATAGTGAGGTAAAGTACGATAATAGAAGGAAAATGATGTCTAGCTGACATCAAACGTTGAAATGGCAGTTCTCAACTTTTCATGGGATCTAGTCTGGTCCTATTTTTGACTCCCGAAGCAAATTGCCAACATTGGATGCTTGGAGGATTTATTTTCATTGAAAATGACCTTAATCATTGGAAATGAATTTGCTATGTGGAAGCATATACATCTGTGGACTAGGTTTATGCAAGGGATCTTTACTGAACTTACTGTTTGATGACTGATGACAATGTTGATCTTCCATTTGATGGAATTTTGAGTTCTTGGATTCTAAGGGGTCAACTAATTGCTGTTCTGTTTGCTGTTGTTTTTGCAGATTGTACTGAAATGCAATGTAGGAGATTGTGCATCACCATTTGAAATGGCTCAAAAAGTTGTATTTTATTTGGAGGAGAAAGGGTATCTCCATACATAAGTTATGGCTTGGAATAACTTGGCCATAATCAATCCCTCTCATATCTCCACCATGAGGTCAATGGAGGAAACTCCAGGCTTCCAAATTGGACTTGCAATAACGTAAAAAGCCTTTTGGTTATATATAAGTTGATTGATCAATTAGCTAGTAGTGGACAATTTCAAATTTTTGTAAATATGCAAGTGTTGTTGAAACAATAAAACTGTTGTCCAGGTTCTCATGGCAACTTAAAATAAGGCATAAACATGCCATTTCAAGGTAAAAAAAATGGAGGTATTTTGGAATACCTCTTATTTTTTAACTTGCTTCCTCTCTTTGCTACCTTTCTCTTCTCTACCGGCCCTCGATCCTATGACATGTTAGATGTAGATTCTGCATCAACACCAACATGACACAGGGATTGCCAGTGACTTTGTTGTCAGATAATAATTTTATGAATCATTAGATCCCGTCATTTCATGAACCCTTCGTGTAAATTCCAACGAACTTGTTTTCTTTCCGTACAGCAGTTCGCTTAAGATTAATCAAAATTAATTGTAATATACATAAAATAAAACAATGAATATATTTTTTGTTATATCATGGAAATAGCAATTCTCGATATTGCCACCGTACAGCCAACCAAACACGTTAACGTAGTATTACGAAATTCTTAAGTTTGACAACTTTATAAAAGAAATCGGAGGTCGATTCAAATTTAAATATGTCAAACATTAGAGAGTTTGATGAAAAAGAATAGAAAAGCATTGGACATGATTAAGAGTAGGTGTCAGTCCCGGGTTTAGATTACCTGGTCTCATTACTCTGCTTCTATCATATTTTATAAACATTCTGTAAGGTGATACTAATATATATGGTACCGTCATTCTAGATTTATGTATTAAAAAAAAGAAGTAAAAAATAAGTTGACAACAACTTACATATAAGCTGTTAGTCGCTACACAATAGCTTGTTATGCAACCTGTGATATAGTGAAGTGTCTATAAAAGACACTCCCTTCTCTCTTAACGTATATATGCATATCAAACGTGTATGAGATGGTGGTGAGTTTGAGAGTAAATTTTAAAGAGTCATTTTATGTGAGATAATAATTTTCTGATTATTTTTAGGAAATATTTTTCTAAAAAAGGTTAATAAAATAGTGAGGATATTATCCTAGAGATAACAATTTTGAGAAACACCTTGTATGAGAGCGCCATTATTTTGTTTTATCATTTTTCAATCTCTGTACCTGTTATTTTCATTAGTATAAGATTTATTCGGAGTTTTGCCCGTAGACGTAATCCAAATTAGAGAGCGAACCATGTTAAATTTTTGTGTGTTATTTTCTTGCTTATTTTACCTGTGAGATTTAATTCGTAATTTTTTCCAACAAGTAGTATCAGACTTAGGTTCAATTATGTGTTAAAGCATTTCTCATCGAAAATAGAGGCAAAAATAAGCAAAATGAGTAGCCTAAATGGCTCTAACTACCATATATGGAAGAACAAGATGAAGGATCTTCTGTTTGTCACAAAAATGCATTTACCGGTTTTTACCACAACAAAACTCGAAAATAAATTAGATGAGGAGTGGGCGTTTGAGCATGAGTATGTATGTAGTTTTATTTGGCAATTTGTTTAAGATAATGTGTATAATCATATCTGCAATGAGACTCACGCACGGACATTATTGAAAAAGCTCGAGGAGTTGTATGCATCAAAAACTAGTAATAATAAATTCTTTTACCAACAAAATTATTACAAATAAAATATTGAGAAGATACCTTTGTGACAGATCACTTGAATGATTTTCAGGAGATCGTGGATCAATTATTGAGAATGGGCATAAAATTCAATGATGAAATGCTTGCCTCCTTGCTAAAGTCTTAGGAGACTTTAAAGATTTCAATTACCAATTCTACAGTTGATGTTGTTGTTAACATGGAATCTATAAAAAGTGAAATTTTGAATGAAGAGATGAGATAGAGATCGTAGAGTTTGACCTCTTCAACACATTTAGAAGTTTTAGTCACAGGTTCAAAGGATAGAGGTCCAAATTTTAGAGATGAGTAAAGGAAGATCAAATAAATATGCAAATGTTGAGTGTTATCTCTATAAGAAGGGTCATATTAAAAGGTTTTGTCAGAAGTTCAAAGAAAAAAATAACAAAGGCAAAGAAGTCAAGAAAGATGATAGTAGTGATGATGAACACGCATCGACGGCTACCACCATTGATGACTTTCACATCGTCTCATATGATAATGATGTGAATAGTGCATCCTATGAGTTCAACTGGATAGGTGATAATGGTGCCACTATTCACATCACATCACATAAAGAACTCTTTTTATCATATACACAGGGAGATTTTGGTGTCATTAAAATGGGAAGTAGCGGATTAGATAAAATCACCAAAAAAGGTTATATTTACTTGGAGACAAACAATGGCATGAGACTGCCGTTGAATGATGTCACACATAGTCTTGATCTTTGCCTAAATCCGATCTCGGTTGGCATACTTAATGATGAAGGCTTTTACAGCAATTTCAAATATGACAAATGGAAACTTACTAAAGGCTCCTTGGTAATCGCCAAAGGTAAGAAGTGCTCAAAGTTGTTGTGATGCAGTCAAGGTCTCCAATGATGTTATGACTCTAGTGGAGAAAGATGATGCAATTGAATTGTGGCACAGGAGACTCAATCATATGAGGGAGAAGGGGATGACTTAACTAGTGAAAAAGAATGCATTATTTGGAGTTAGCAAGGTACATTTAAAAAAGTGTGCTGGTTGTTTTGTAAGAAAGCAAAGAAGAGTTGCTTTCAAAAGTTCATTCCAAAATGAAAAATGTGTTGGATTAGTACACTCAGATCTATGTGGGTCAATGCCAAAGTCGTTAAGTGATGCTTAATGCTTTGTGACTTTCATTGATGACCATTCTAAGAAGATAGGTATACACCCTGAAGATTAAAGATAAAGTGCTAGATGTTTTCAAGCAATTCCATGCTTGAGTTGAAAGAAAAACTGAGAAGGAGTTAAAATGCATTCGAATAATGGTGGAGAGTACAATGTACCATTTGACATCTACTGCAAAGAGCATGGTATTCGACATCAGACTACTCTTCCTAAGACATCACAATTGAATGGTTTAGCTGAGAAGATGAACATGACTTTGATGGAAAGAGTTAGATGTCTACTTTCACATGCAAAGTTGCCTAAGACATTTTGGGGTAAGGCTTTATTCACAATAGTTCATGTATTAAATCACTCACCATGCATCTCTTTACAGTTTGATATTCCAGAGAAAGTATGGTCAGGAAAGGATGTTTCTTATGATCATCCAAAGGTAATTGGTTGCAAAGCTTATGTCTATATCCCTAAAGATGAAAGATCCAAGCTTGATGTCAAGACTCGCAAATGTATATTTATTAGTTATGGAGAAGATCAATTCAGTTATCCATTTTATAATCTAGTCCAGAAGAAGTTGATTTGGACCCGTGATGCTATATTTGTCAAAGACCAAACCATTGAAAATCTTGGTAAAGTGAAAAAGGATGTTCTAAGAACTGATGATGACTCTATCGATTTAGAGTTAATTTCTCAAAAAACGGTGTCAAGACAATTTGGATATTAAGTTGAAAATCACCAGTTGAACGTATATGATGATGATGATCACATTCAAAACCAATCAGATGAAGATTTTAATAAAGATGATGTCCAAAATCAACCACCAGTGCTAGAGAATGCTCAGGTTCTAATAAGGAGATCTACGCGAGTAAGACAAGTCACTATTAGATACTTTAATAATCAATATGTGTTTCTTACTGATAGGGGAGAACCTAAAATTTTTCAAAAGGCTTTGATAGATGAACATAAGGTGAAATGGGTTGAAGCCATGTAAGATGAGATGAAGTCCTTGTATGAGAATAAAACTTTTGAGCTGGTGAAGTTACCAAAAGGCAAGAAAGCTTTGAAAAATAACTAGTTGTTCAAGATTAAGCATAATGAACACAATTCTAATCCAAAATTCAAAGCTAGATTGGTTGTTAAAGGATTCAACCAAAGAAAAGGTATTGATTTTGATAAAATATTTTTATCAGTTGTGAAAATGACATTCATCCTTATAGTGATCGATTTAGCAACAAATTTAGATTTAGAAATCAAGTAATTGGATGTTAAAACAACCTTTCTTCATAGAGATTTATAAGAAGAGATATATATGCAACGACCAAAGGGTTTCAAGAAAAAAGAGAGAGTATTATGTGTAGATTAATGAAAAGCATTTATGGTTTAAAATAGGCACCAGGATAGTGGTATAAGAAGTTTAAACATTTATGAGGCAGCAAGGCTACAAGAAGACTACTTCAGATCACTGTGTTTTTTTTTACAGAAATTCTTTGGTGATGATTTCATTATACTTTTACTTTATGTTGATTGTTGGCCAAAATATTAACAAGATTAACAGTTTAAAGAAACAATTAAACAGCTATTTTTTCATGAAAGACTTGGGGCCAACAAAACGGATTCTTGACATTATGACTATTACAGATAAGGGCACTAAGAAATTATAGTTATCACAAAAAAGTACATTGAGAAAGTACTTCAAAGGTTTAACATGGATAAAGCTAAAGTGGTTAATTGTTCTCTTGCTAATCACTTTAGGTTGAGTACTAAACAATGCCCTTCGAATGATGAAGAGAAGGAAGAGATGGTGAAAGTCCCCTATATTTCTGCAGTTGGAAGTTTAATGTATGTTATGGAATGTACACGGTTAGATATTGCTCATGCTAGATAATGTATGCTTCTTGTTACCCTCAGAATGAATGGTGAATACATTATTATGGGCTTCATGTAATAACTTCTTCTTTTAGTCCTTTACCACCAGTAAACATAATCTACTCTTAAAGTAAAGACTTCCGTCATCTTTCACTACAAAATCAGTATGTTTCCCTTCTTAAACCGCCTGTACAATTTGTTGCAACTTGGAATCATCTTTTGTGCATGTACTATCATATGTCTTAAGTCAGGACTCACTTTTAACTAAGCTATCAAAGCTCCATCTGGTGCAAATGTCCATTTACTATGTTGTAATGAAAGTGCTGAAATAGACTTCATACTCAAAGTATTTGTGACCATATTAGCTTTTCCTGGGTGTTAGTTAACTATGCAATCATAGTCTTTAAATAATTCTAGCCAATGTTGTTGCCTTAAATTTAGTTCCTTCTATGTGAGTAGGTACTTCAAATTCTTGTAGTCCATTTATACCTTACATGTTTCCCTATATAAGTAGCATCGCCAAATTTTCAAAGCAAACACTATTGCTGCCAATTCTAAATCATGTATAGGGTAGTTCTATTTATGTGGCTTTGGCTGCCTTAAGACATAAGCCACCACTTTCCCATCTTGCATCAATACATAACCCAGACCATTCTTAAAAACATCATTATACATGGCATATTCTTTGTTATGAGTTGGTTGTGTCAACACTAGAGATTCGGTGAGCATCTTCTTTAACTGCTCAAAACTAGCTTGGCATTTATCATTTCATTCAAACTTTGTTCCTTTTCGAAGTAAAATTGTGATTGGAGAAGCAATTACTGAGAACCCTTTGACAAAGCATCGATGATAACCAGCTAAGCCAAGAAAACTTCTCACTTCCTTCTCATTTTGAGGTGGCTTCCAATTGAGAATCGCCTCAATTTTACTAGGATCTACCTTGATACCTTCTAAAGAGATGATATGCCCGATGAAAGAAACTTCCTTTAGCCAAAAACTCACGTTTACTTAATTTGGCAAATAATTGCTTCTCTCTCAAAGTCTGGAGCACAATTCTCAAATGTTGAACGTATTCCTCTTCATTCCTCGAATAGACCAACATGTCATCTATAAAAATCACATCAAATTGGTCTAAGTAGGGTCGAAACACTCTATTCATTAAATCCATGAAAGCAGTCGGTGAATAGTAAGTCCGAAAGGTATGAACAAGAACTCATAGTGGCCATATCGAGTCCTGAATGCAGTCTTTGAAACATCTATATCTTTTACCCAAAGCTGATAATAACCTGACCGCAAATCAATCTTGGAGAACACTCCTGCACTTTTCAGGTGATCAAATAAATCCTCTATTCTGGGCAATGGGTACTTTTTCTTTACAGTTATCTTGTTCAACTGTCTATAGTCTATACACATTTGCAGGGTGTCATCCTTCTTTTTGACAAAAAAGACTAGTGCTCCCTATGGTGGCACATTGAAAAGGATAAAACCCTAGTCTAAATGCTCTTGTAACTAAGTTTTCAACTATTTTAACTTTGTAAGAGCCATTCTATAATGTGGCCTTGAAATAGGAACAGTACCAAGTATAATTTCAATAGATAATTCTATCTCCCTCTCAAGTGGAAAACCTGGTAACTCTTTTGGGAACACGTTAGGAAACTTATTTACTATAGGTTTCGTAAATTCACCTTCTCCCTTTTTGAATCAAGTATTAAAGCCAAATATGCCTCACAACCCTTTCTAAGAATTCATTTTGCTTGCATGACTAATATTACATTAGTCAAAGGACTAGGCTAAATACCATGAACCACTGTTTCTGAACCATCAGAATCTTTGAGCACAACTATTTTCAACCCACAATTAATTATAGTTTGGTGTTTAGACAATCAATCCATGCCCAAGATTAAGTCAAATTCATATAAGGTTAGTTTTATTAGATCAGTAGCAAATTGTTTCCCATAGATCATAATAGGGTAGTCTATATACACTCTATTCACATATACGCTATGACCTAACAGACTAGTCACATGTATATCATAGGCTAATCGATTTACTGATAACATCTTATCACTCCCTTAGTGCAAATGTATGAATGAGTGGAATTAGGATCTATCAATGCCTGCATATCAAGATTTAAGAGAGAGAAAGTACCAACTATACAAGACGATCAATAGGCTCAGATTTTGTACTCAAAATGGCCTTAGACTAGCTTGGTCTACGTCTTCCTCTACCTCGTCCTCTAGATGTTATAGGTATATTGGATGTTCCTCTGCTCCCCTGGGATGCTATAATATGTCCCCGACCTTGTGGACAATTAGCCATCTGATGTAGGGGTGAGCATTCGGGTAATTTGGGCCTAATTTTGGGCCCGACCCAAATTACCCGAAAATTTTTTCCCTTACCCGACCCGAACCCGAACTTACCCTGCCCGATTTACCCGAATTACCTATTTATCCGGCCCGATGTACCCGATTTATCCGAATTATCCCAGCCCGATTTACCCGAATTATCCTAATTACCCTATTTCATAATTCTTTTAAACCTTATTCGGGTAATCGGGCCGGCCTGAATTTTATCGGAGTTACCCTTCCCGGCCCGAAAATAATTTGGGTAATATCCGGGCCGGCCCGAATTACCTGAAATTTAGCATTTGTTTACCCAAATTAATTCGGGTCGGGCCAGGTAATCGGGCTGGCCCGAATAATGCTCACCCCTAATCAGATGATCCATACCTTCACATTTAAAACAAGCCCTAGTCAACCACCTGCATCCCAATGTCTCCTGGTACAACGTTGGCACTCTAGTGGTATATCTCCTTGTCTAGCTGAAAAGTCATTACTAGTATTAATTGTTGTGAACTACCCTTAATGTCTTCCTTTGGTGGCTTAGCTATGAACTGATTCTGCTGGGGATATACCCTACAATTCTCGGGTTCCCTTACTCGAAGATGAGCCACCTCTAAAGAAACTCCTTCTTTGTGTCCTTTCTCTATTAGGGATCTCTTGATTCTCTACTCTGATAGTTACTTAAACTAGTTGATAGTAGCTCACCTATTGTAGAGAAGTTACTGCGATTAGATACTCTTTGATGGAATCATTTAATGCATCCTCAAATTGTCAACATCGAAAGGCCTTTATCAAAATTGGCTCTGGAGCATACCTGCTGTGCTGACTAAACTCTTTTTCATACTCAACCACAAATAGGTTTTTTTGTCTCAAATTTAAGAATTGCTTCCATTGAGCAACTTTATAAGCTTCTGTGACATATTTCTTTTTGAACTTTTGGGTAAAGAACTCCCAAGTCAAAGGGTTAGGCAGTTGGGAGTGAAGTAGGACTAATTTCCACCTATCATAGGTTGGCCCTTGTAAATAGAGACAACATAAGTAACCATTTCTTCGGGTAGACACTTGATCTCATCCAGAACCCTTTATGTCTGCTCTAACTAGTATTCTGCTTTATCTTATTCTTCTAGAGTCACGCCCACAAATTCTTTTACACCATGCTTTCTCAAAGCTTCTATGGGATCTAAGGCGCGGTCATTATGTCCATCAATCTCACCATATGTAACACCCCACTCCCGCATGACCTGAACCCGACATCGATGGTGATATCCGAGTCCGTGCTTCGTAAGGGTGGCGTGGTACATCACTTAGTTCGTTAAAAACTCAGTATAATTTTTTTTTTGTTTCAAGCGTACGTGAAAATCAATAATCATAAATTTGGGCCCACTTTTATTCAGAAACATTTTCATTTATAGTAGTTGCCAATTTTGTTTTTCACATACCAGAAGTTCTAGTAGCTTATTCCTAAAACAAAACATATTACACTTTGATCAATTTCTTTTACAAAACTCTTTTTTTTTAATCAGAAAGTTATACACAAATAATATACGCAAATACACAAAATACAATGATTTGCGAAAAATACAATTCAGTGCAAAAATAAAGAGACACGATGCAGACGCGAACTGATCCCAACCTCTTCTTTCTCTCACATGCAATAGATATACTTCTGTTGCCTAACGGGGTATTCTTCTGAGTCTTGAAAAATAATTGCAAATTTTGGGTGAATTTTGCGAACTCAGTGAGTGACTATCATCGATGGCTCACCCAGTCACACAACACATAATTTACAACTTACTCTATTTCACATTCACATTATTTCACATTAGATACACTTAATCAGTCGTATTATACATATGCAATGCACATGAGACTCACTTTTTATTTGTTATTTTGTTGTGACCGAGTGCCTAAACTGTCCCATATAGGGCTCATTAATAACTGTCCCTTATCCATTTGGAGGATACATGGCTCATTAAACATTGAGCCTGAGGCTCTGAATCACTTTTGAGCTCGAAGCTCATTTTCACTCGTTGAGCTTTAACCTCTAATCGGTGGCTCCTCTGGTCACAACAGCCATTATATTTCATACACTTATGCAATGAAATGCATCAATCACATTAGCATGTTCCCATTCACTTACTTTCACATGTCATCGGATCATAGTCTGGCATTCAACAGTAGAGTTGAGAAGCACACTCTCTTACATATGCAGATGCACATTCAAAACATATTTGTCATCGGACCGTGGTCTGGCACTTATCAATCATATAATGCATATTCAGAACACATTTATCAATCACGTTGAGTACACATAGTTCATCCAATTCACTTTCAAGTAGCACTTCAATATCCATATCAGTATCACAATCATCGGACCTCCTGTCCGGAACCCAATACAATCAATCACATTCAGCAATCAATTTATACAAAATGAAACAAAATAGAAAAAAGAAAGAAATGAGACCATCTCGGTCTACTCACATTACGCTCCAGATTAGCATTTGCTTCCCATTTTTTGAAACGCCTAAATGCGTCCATTTAGCCTGCACAACTCATTTATGCAAGATACACATATGTCACAATTTGTAAAATCATAAGTGTTTAATACTGCACATGACTGAAATAAAATATGTATAATGCATGTTCATGACAATCCTGGTATCATTCCATAAATTTAATCTCAAAATCATTTCCAGATCAAAACTCATTTATGCCTAGGGTTAAGCCGCACTAAAGACCATGAAACTCACAATTTATTGCTCATATACTTATTTCAATTTTTCTAAAACACCCACTTTCGGATCTACTATTTCCGATCAATAAGACAATCCACATAAGGTAGCCTAGGCAACCACTCTTTAATACAAAGTTCCCCTATGTGTTAAGAATCTATAGACACTAAAATTACTCAATTCGGATCTCTATAGGTCCGGATATTGCCAAAATATTGTCCAGAAAAAAATCACTCAGTCCTCTCCCTTTGATTTAATCCATCATTTTCAATTTACTCTAAAAAATTCACAAATTCTCATGGAGAGCTAAATAAATGTCTTACAAATTTGACGCTTCAAAAATTAGATCAATCGGAGGTCGGATGAAAAAGTTATACGCAAAAGAGTGGAAAAGGGTTGGATTGGGGAAATTGGCCACTTACACTCGCGAGTGTCTCGCGGCTCACAATTGCGAGGACGCAAACTTGCAAGGCGTCGCCCTCGTGAGGAACACTTTGCGTGCTCGCCATCGCAAGACGACGCCCTCGTGAGGACCAGCTTCCTTGCCTATTTGTTTTTTTTTTCTCGTGAGGGCCAGCTTCCTTGACTATTATTTTTTGTTTTTTATTTATTTTCTACTTATTTCCTCTCTTCTACCAACATGTATAACTTTTCACTCAGGGGTCCAAATTTGATAACGTTGGTCTCCATGGAAAGATCACATAAAGCTATACAATTTTTATGAAGGACTCAAAGACCAATTTCACCTCTAAAGGTATCAGAATCTCAATCAAAGTTACTGCCCAAATAAGTGTCATCCTAAACAGTATCCCACTTTCTAAAAATCATAACTTCCTATCCTATTGTCCAAAAATTTCATACTTTATATCAATGAAAAGATCAGAATACATTCTAAAATTCTCATGAAGAACTTAGAAGCAAATTATACCTATAACTAGGTCAAATTCCCACATGATTTTGGTTGTCATGATAAATATTGTTAATTATCACCTAACCCATATCCACCATTCAATCACTCATAACTACCAACTCCAATGTCGCGCATTTTATGGAGATAGAAAGCTATCAAGAAAAGCTAAAACTTTCATGAAGACCAATCTAGCAAAATCTGTCTCAATCAATATAGAAAAATTCACAAAGTTTTAGATCACAAATTCAATGTTAGTGTCACTAAAATTGCATTATTCATCCCTACACACATTACTACATTCAAATCAAAATTTATAACTATTCAAGCCAAAATTGGACATCACTTCCTTCACAAGAAATATAGCCAAACACCTCTAGTTTAATTTAAGCCAAAAATCATCCTAATTACACCATTATAGAAAAAGTTATGGCCAAATCACTAAAACATACACAAATCCAATTTCCAGCTTTTCAACCTAACTCAACTTCTATCACTTCCATACCAATTCTACACCAATAAGCACTCAATTTATTCAATATATCAACCACAATCAAAGCAAGACCTCCACTTGAACATTTATTCACAAAATGGCAGCAACATACACTCCATCATCCATCATT
>JANIHY010000209.1:63512348-63523324 GCA_027479065.1 Erythroxylum brevipes | reverse complement strand
AGTTATCCAAATCTAATCGAAAATATGTCATATATGCATGTACGTACAAATACCAATTTAATACCAATTATGCAATACTTACCCATGCCAAATACGAATGCAATGAACTGTACACATCCCATTGGTAACGGGATGTTACATGGTGGCAGTTGAATACTTCACTAAGTAGGTAGAAGCGGAGGCGGTCGCTACTATCACCGAAGGAAAGGTAGAGAGTTTCGTAAAGAAAAATATATTATGTCGCTTCGGGATGGCTATGGTGTTGGTTACAGATAATGGTCAGCAATTCAATAATGACAAGTTTAGAGATTTCTGCGACCAACTAAAAATTAAGCTGCAGTTGACATCGGTAGCCCATCCCCAAAGTAACGGTCTCGCGGAGCCCTATATGATTGAAATTTCAATATTTTATAAGATATCAAAAAGGTTTATTAGGATTGTCTAAAAAAGCATATATATTGAGAAAATTCTTGAGAAATTTAACATATTCAAGTGCTCAGCAAATGTAGTTTCTATTTAAAAGGAGGATAAGTTTAGTCTTATGCAATGTCCAAAGAATTATGTGGAACATAAGGAAATGGAAACTATCTCATATGTTTCTATTGTGGACAGTTTGATATACCTACAAACTTGTACTAGACCCGGCATCAATTTTGCAGTTCAAATGAAATGATAAGAGAAAAAGGTGATTTTTCTTATTGTAGAGAAAGGTACCTTTTTGCCTATATGAGCCGTACAATTTATGTTTCCATTCTCTTTTCATTACGAAGATGTATCACGTCAGGATCTGTTGCTCAAACTGAATCATGATACTGGGTAGATATCAAAGTAATCCTAGTATTGATCATCGATAGGTTGCAAAGAAAGTGTTAAGATATCTTTAAGGAACCAAGGATTACATGATTACTTATACGAGGTCTGATCATTTACAAGTAATTGGATATTCAGATTCAGATTTTTGTTAATAGTAAAAAGTCAACGTTTGGCTATTTGTTTCTATTATTTAAAGAAGCAATCTCATGGAAAAGTGTCAACCAGTTTGTCATTGCTTCATCCACTATGGAAGCAGAATTTGTAACTTTTTATGACGCTACAATTCATGCATTATGGCTACAGAATTTTATTTCAGGACTTGGGGTTATCGGCACAGTAAGCAAGTCTCTGAAAATTTATTCTGATAATTCTATAACAATTTTCTTCTCTAAAAATGACAAACACTCCAGAGGCGCCAAACATATGGAATTAAAGTATTTTGTCATGAAAGAGGAAATTCAAAAACAAAAAGTGCAGATAGAACATATTAGAACGATTCTCATGGTAGCAGATCCTCTAATTAAGGGTTTACAACCAAAGACATTTAAAAAACTTGTGTTTTTGATGGGTCTTGGTTGTATTGACGATTATTAATAATATTTTATGATGATGTTTTAGCCCTCTTGAGCTTAATAATAATATGTTTCTGAATTTTATATTTCTTATTCGTTATGTTTATGTATACATAATGGCTTGAATAAGAAATTTGTATGTATTTTTATAACAAATATGTGGATTGTATGTTGTTTATATACAAGTTATGAACCTAAACATAATAAGCTTTAATGTAATAGTATAGCGAAGGGAGTATACGATTGTACTGTATATGACCGCCATAACTCGCATTATGTGATTTATTGTGTTGAGGTGCTTGTGATGCTAACGGTTTATAAGATTTAATTTTTGCTAGCCTTATGTTATACTATTAAATGTAATGATGAAACATTTGGCCAAGTAGGAGAATGTAAGAAATATATAGTCTGATGTTATGATTATATTTTCTATAAACTCATATTAAACTTGGTTTAGAGTTTTTCTTAATTTAATATTATATTAAATCTCGACCGTTAATTTAGTACTTGATGAATATACAAGATTTAATGTTAACATGAAACTGTATTTAAAATATTTCTCTCTCTACCCTAATTAAGTACAGACAAAACAAATACAAAATGTAGGTATTTATGTATAGAACTATTTATAAATCTATCATATAAAAAAAAGGTTAAGAAAGATAAACTAGTTTATGATTGGTAAAAGCTTTCTATCTACATCTCGACGAATTCAAGGTAAATGATTTATTCAATTAATCTATATGATTATTATTATATTAATAAGTACGAATAATTCATGATTTATATGTGATTGATGTCTTTAATGTTTAAATATTAAGATCGGAAAACTTTCGTTTTTGTTTGTTTTTTGTTTCTAACATGTTTTGTACCCCATGGTTAGGTTCCTGTGGTTGAGTTGTGACGTTTACAATGATGAGAACATCCTCCAATGCCAGCGCCTTTGGATTATAAAAAGAGTGGGAGCTTACACCTCCGTTCCACATCGGGATAAGTGTAGTTCCTTGTGTGTCGAATCTCTTCTTTCCTCGTCACAAATTGCTTGCTTTCTGTCTCCTGTAACTTAAAACTTAGACCCGTTTTGAGCATAGAAGATAAGCTATCAAAGGTCTCCATATTAGTCAAAGATTCTCCAGAAAGTGAGTAAGCAAGTTACTACCATTATCTTCAAATTTCCTTCTCGTTGATCTGCTTTCTCGTTAATCTGCGAAACTGGAGTTTATTCTGCTAATTCTGCTATCTTTTTTGTAATATACTGGAACATATAAATGATCATCTGAAAATAAAAAGCATCAGTAACTTGGAAGATTCAAAACTTTCAGACCATAGACGTTCATCCATTCCACTAGACTGAAAAATAAGAGCTGTTCTGAACATTTGTTGTGTTGCTTTTGTTCATGTTACATTGTATAGCTCAGCACATGAAAACCCTTTTCGTATCTTGACGCAATGGTTTTGGTGTTCTTTGTACGTGTTTATTATTTTGGTTACAACTCACGTCAGACTGTGCTTAAGAAGATTCATCGCTTGATATTGGTCGTTATGACCTTGTAGAGCCCTTCAAGCACAGGTCAAAGAATGATGATTCATAGTTTCCTATTAATTTCTTTATCATAGAATTGATGGTCGAAACTACGGTTGATTTTTGGCTGTAAATACCTCGACTTTTGGTAATTGAGGAGACAATTTACTTCATGTTCTCCTTTTGTGTCTCACTCTCTTATGATCAATTGCAACTCCTGTAATTTGATTTAACAGGTCATTTGGCATATATCCAAACACTTGCATGGAATTTGATTTCCCCGGTGACTTTCCACAATTATGGCCGTATATGCAGTCTAGTTATGAGAATATAAATTCACATAATCAGATCCATCCAGAAGCAACAGATAACTTCCTTGAAAGCCCACTTCAATTTGATCAAGAAAATGAAGAAGATGTCATTGAGGTTACAGCAACAATGGAGTCTGATGGATTCCCACTGGAAGTTAGTGGCAACGGTGGAAGTTGCTGGATTTTGCCTTCTGGTTCAGTGAACGACAGATTGATGTTAGCAATTAGATACTTGAAAGAATATGTGGAAAGCACTGATGTGCTTATTCAGATATGGGTCCCAATCGAGACTAGAGGGAAAATTGTGCTTACCACAACCGATCAGCCTTACTCGCTCAATCCAAATTACACGAGTCTTGCTAGTTACAGGGATGTTTCCGAAAACTTCAACTTTCCTGTTGAAGAAGATTCAAAAGACTCAGCTGGTTTGCCTGGTCGAGTTTTCTTAGGAAAGTTCCCTGAATGGACTCCTGATGTTCGTTTCTTCAGAAATGAGGAGTGCCCACGAAAAGAGTATGCAAAGCTCTATAGCATCAGTGGGTGTCTTGCAATACCTATTTTAGAGCCGGAAAGTGGAATTTGCTTGGCTGTTATGGAGATTATCACGACCACTCAAAAGATAAGTTATCATCTGGAACGAGAGAGTGTTTGCAAGGCTCTTGAGGTCTTCTTTTTCCTCTCCTTATTTTCTTTCTATTATCATTGGAACTTGAAACCATGCTTAATGTGCTTGCCTTCCACAAGGAAGAATGAGATTCTATATCTCCCTGGATGGGGATTCTATTTTACAAAACCATTTTGACACGTCTATTTCCAAATATTTACTCTTCACATTCTTTTCAGTTCACAACTTCACCTTGCATCTCCTGAATCCTCTCCTTTGTGGTTGTTATTGCTTTCTTGAAAACATTACTCTGCTTTGACCATATACTTTGGACATAATACTACTGAACAGGACTGTTAACTAAAGACTCAAACTAGTTTCCCCATCTAAATAAAGACATTTGTTTGCTGTAGGCTGTTGATCTAAATACTTCACTGTATTTCTGTCGGCTACGTGTTGAAGTAAGTAAGCAGTGCACTGTGAACTCTACAATTAGGCATCTGAAGTCTGTGGCTGATATGTGCTTTACTTTTGACAGTCTGGCGATTATTTAGGCCAAGTTCAAGTTCCCGATATACCACAGATTTTGCAGAGAGTCTGCAAAATACATGGATTGCCTTTAGCTCTCACATGGTCCCCATGTGTCTGCCAAGGCAAAAGTGGAAAGCAACAGCTTGTCAACAAGTATGGTTATTGTATTTCCACCGTTAATTCTGCTTGCTTTATAGCTGATACAGATTATTCGGGATTCTATGTAGCCTGCTCCGAGCAACATCTTTTTCTAAATCAAGGGATTGTTGGCAAAGCGTTCACCACAAACCATCTATGTTTTAACAGTGATATAAGTGCCTTCAGCAGAACAAACTATCCGCTCTCTCATCATGCTAGGATGTTTAATTTGCATGCAGCTGTAGCAATTCCTCTACGAAACATTCATTCTCGAGTAGTTGAGTATGTTTTGGAATTATTCCTGCCAAGTAATTGTCTAGATATTCAAGAACAAATGCAGATTGTGGATCACTTGGCTATTATCATACAACAGGCTTGCCAGAGTTTTCATGTCATTTTGGAGAGGGAGCTGAATGAAGAAATCAATTCGCAGATGGATGTTGTGTCAGAAGGAAGAAATGATGAGGATGGAAATGGAAAATCTTGTCCCTTGACAGAACCATTTCTGGAGCAATCATGCTGGATTACCTACATGATGGAGGCCCAAAAGAAGGGTGAAGGTATCTGTGTATCGTTGGGATCGTCAGAACTGGAACCCAAAGAAGAGTTCAAGGTAACAATTCATTGGGATGAAAATAAGGTGGACTTATATGGTCAGCAGGTTTTCACTGAGTTTGGACAATTTGAACACAGTTTTGGATCCAAAAGTGGAGATAATTTTGTTGGTCGCCATCTTTCGTTAGGCTGTAGAAAAGTAGGGGAGAAGAAACATAGCAAGCCAGAGAAGACAATTAGCTTGCAAGTTCTTCAAAAATACTTTGCAGGGAGCCTTAAAAACGCAGCTGATAGTCTTGGTGGTAGGTAACTTTATATTAGTACTCTTGATTCTCAGAATTTCATCTCAGCTTACTATCAGAAGTCCAGTGATTTAAGAAGGGAAATGAAGCCTCTTTTGATGAACAAATTTATAAACTCTTTTTGGAATTTAACTAAGACGAATAATTTCATTAGACAAATTGAATTCAGAAGATTAAAACTATCCACAATGGATGCTTCGGTTTCTACGTCTACAGAAAAATTGAACATTTTTCACATAATTTAGTTTTCTGCAAGTAGGCAGGTTCTGAGAAGTGTAGACTATCTGACTAACAGGTTTTTTGTTTCTGCCACTTGCAGTTGGCCCTACTACCCTCAAGAGGATATGCAGGCAACATGGTATAACCCGCTGGCCTTCTCGAAAAATCAAAAAGGTTGGTCATTCCTTGAAGAAACTCCAAATCTTACTGGACTCCGTCCATGGTGGTAATGGCGTTATTCCACTTGATTCCTTCTATACAACATTTCCTGAATTGAACTCTCCAAATCTTTTCGGGAACGACCACTTTACTCGACTCGAGCCGACTGAAAATCTCAATGAGTTGGACTCAAAACCTGAGGGAGGCTCTGTAATCTCCAAGGGTGCTGATTCAGGATCACATTGCTCTTCATGCAGTCAGAACTCTACACCACTTATATGCTGTTCCAGTGATGCAAAGCAGCTTAACAGCACTATCGATGACTTAAACACTGGAAATGACCCTATGATGGAGGAAGTTGCAGTGGAAGTGAAAACTTGCACTCAGACGGAACTAAATCCCTTAAACCAGGAGGAGCCGAAATTCCCTGCAGTATCCCAAAGCCACAAACCAGTTGACGAGCATCTAAGTATTCAGACCCCGTCAACTCAGTCAAAAGGCTTCGTTAAGATTTTAACGGACGGGGTTGCCTTGAGAATTAAAGCCACTTTCAGAGACGAAAATATCAGGCTAAGCTTGCAACCAAATTGGGGTTTCAAAGACTTGCAACGAGAGATAGCTCAACGTTTCAGTATAGACAATCATAATGGAATTCATCTCAGGTACTTGGATGATGATCAGGAACCAGTCCTCTTGACTTGTGATGCGGATCTAGAGGAGTGCAGGGACTTGTTCAGGTCCTCCCAAGGCCACATAATAAAAATATACATTCACCAATCTCCTCAGCCAAATTCAGGAAATTAGTTCAGTACCTGAGATTAGTCCACTTCTTATAATGGTTGTGCTGCTTAGGATTAGTAGACAGTTAGCTCAGTTCTGTGATTAGTAGGATGCTGTCGGCATCCAACTTGGAGAAAGATCCTGATTTCTCTCCAAATTTTGTTAGGATAGAGATACTTGTTTAATATTGCAACAGGTTAGATAAGTAAACAGTTTAGGTGACTAATTTGGTGAGTGTGGAGTGTTAGGTCCCAATCAAAGCTGTAGGACGATACTCTGTATTCTACTTCTGGTGAGAATAAACCAATAAATATTTCATTATAAAAGTACCCCTCTCCATTTCTACTGATCGAAATTAAATACAAATGAAAGACTCAACTTCTCCTAATACTTAGGAAACACTACTCTGAAAAATAGGACAGCACATCACAAAAGAAACAATGGTAACGACAACTGATTGACCTATTCCTATATGATAAATTCAGGAATCCCATGTGCGCTTCCAAATAAATTACAACTTCAGATTATGTGCAGATATTCACCAAAACTCAGTGGAACATTTTACCCAACTCTCTGACCACTGAGGCAATCACAAGAGATATCACTTCACCAAAAACACAGTCAATTGCACATGAACTAAAGCCAAGACATCAACATTTATAAATTATAAGCACACATGTATATACCTGTATCTTCGGACATGTGATCTACAAGTGAGACAACCACACACAAAAGTCCATGCATTCAACTCAATTATCATATATTCCAACAATTTCTACAAATCCCTTTCAATTCATGGTCTCAACAAAACCTATTCAATGTTCGGATGTTCCTGTACTAATATCCACCGACTTACTCTGTAGGATCTCAGAACTATGAATTTATGTTGTCTTCTTTTTGATACACTACACGGGTAAACAATCCGTGAAACATTAACCATTTATCTTATTAACAAAGAAGTTATATCAGCTGATGATTTTAAAGGAAAAAACATATCATGAGTAACTATTTAAGTATGCAGTCTTATAGACAGTAGAAATATTTACATGATATCTATCAATGCAAGACACAAAGATTCAATTTCCACACTAGAATTATCCTTATTTAGATCAGATCTTTAATAAAGATCCATAAATTGAGACCTAATAAGCTCTAAAGTTTTGATACTTCCCTTAATCTATTCTAAATGGCTTATTAGTACTAGTAGTATGAGGTTAGAAACATGAGTTAAAGGATAAGAAATGAGTACATCTTTGAAGGTTCTTGCTTGCAATTTACAGCATAATATAAGAAATGTTGTGCAGATTGACAACCTGACAGATTGATAGGATCAAGTTGACCAATTAGAGTAATAAACAAATTAATTACAACCAAAGGGCATTTGGTCTAGTGGTATGATTCTCGCTTTGGGAGCGAGAGGTCCCGAGTTCGATTCTCGGAATGCCCCACTTTGCTTTATCCTTTTTTAATGTCATTCTATCATCTGGTCAGCAGTCAACTCAAGTAAAATAAAATATCATTTTTCCATGACTGCAATTACATTAGTAAATGCAGGGACCTATTATCATGTTTTGGCATATTTTATGTTCAGAATGCGACCAAAAGTCAATGCCCCTATTAAAAATGGATATACCAATAAAGACTGGATATGCATGATTTTGAGTTTCTTCTTGTGTTGTTTTCTGATCTAAACCAGAAAATTTATATATAAAATGTGAAGATGGGATCCATTTCAAGATGAACAAGATAAGATCATACATGTACCAGCTTCATTTAGAAGAAGAAAGACCAATGACACCTTCTATCAACCTTTCTTATAACTGAAACTTTCAGGAGAGATCTCTGCATCAAACACAACCAGCAAATGCACATAAAATTAAATTCGTGGATGTTTACAAGCACATACACCACACATCTATAAACATGCAGGTCTGTACAAGAAGTCAACTGAATTAGGACATATTGGTATCAGGAAATATTCATTACTCGTTGACTTAACTAATCACTGTTCAAATTTTTGGATAGTACAGTGTTCTTCTACTAATATCAACCCACTTTTCCAATCAATCTCAGAAATGTGAATTATGCCGTCTTTAATCCACAACATGAAAAAACAATCAATGCACCACGCAAAATTCATCTTGCGAGCAAGGAAGAGGTACTAACATGATCTCAAACATTTCACACCTGGAACACTCAATTTCCAGAAAATAGTCTGCTTATTTTGATAGGCAAGAGATGATTAGTCATGTCCAGCTATTAAGGCCTATAGGCTCCAACGTTTTGCTACTCTCCTTTATCTGTTATAGTCACCTTACTAGTAATATGAGGTAGAAATGAGACTGGAAAGGATAAAAGTATAGATCTAGAGAAAAAACATGAGAACAGTTTCTCAGCTTTTTGAACACAATCTCACTGACAAAATTCATCGAAGTACCAAACAAAAGCCTAAGACAAGCTAATGTTGGTGCAGTATGATCCCCTTTACAGATCCATAAAAGCAATTTGAGCAAATACAAGGCAACAAATTAATCAACATTAATTCCAACCAAAGGGCATTTGGTCTAGTGGTATGATTCTCGCTTTGGGAGTGAGAGGTCCCGAGTTCGATTCTCGGAATGCCCCATCTTGCTTTTGTCCTTTTCAACAGTCATTCTATCATCTGGTCAAAAGTCAACTCTAGTAAAATAAAATACCACTTTTTCCTTGAGTACAGTTACATTTAGTAAATTCACGGACCCATGACTATCCGAAGTAGATTACAGTTTGACATAATTTATGTTCAGAAATCAACCAAAAGTTGATGCTCCCATTAAAAATTGATATACCACTAAAGACTGGATATGCATGAATTTTGTGCCTTAATTGCTAACTCTTTACATGGGGACTGTCCGCGTCTCATCGCAACGCTTATTTTGATTTGAGTTTTGGGTCATAGGACGGGATTCGGGTGGGCAGCTTTATCTGAAAAAGGGCCAGGGCACAAGGATCCTGGTACTATCCAGGTGCGAATAACCCCGGAAGTGATTGCAATGAGCAGAAATCTCACCCATCTGCCTAAACAATCGGCAAACCAAAAGTTGATGCTCCCATTAAAAATTGATATACCACTAAAGACTGGATATGCATGATTTTTTTTTTTTTTTTTGTGGAGACGGGGGATTGTTGTTTTCTAATTTATACTAGTGACACGTCAAGTAAAATATGAAGATGGGATCCACTTCAAGATGAATAATCTAGGATCATACATGTGCCTAGTTTCATTTAAAAGAAGAAAGACCAATCTGAGATCAACCTTGTTGCTGAAACTTTCATGGGAGACCTCCTCATCAAACACAACCAGTAAAATGCACAAGAAATTAAATACAACGCATGTAATGCATACAACAAACATCTACAAACATGCATGTTGGTACAAGCAGTCAGCTGAATTAGGACATATTGCTATCAAGAAACATTCATAAAAACTGCTTTCTACTTGTTGACTTAACTAATCCCTGTTGCAATTATTGGATAGTACAGTGTTCTACTAATGTCAACCAACTTTTCCATTGGATCTCAGAAATATGAATTATGCTGTCCTTGATCCATAGTATAAGAAAGAAATCAATGCACCATGTAAAATTCATCTTACAAGGAAGGCAGGTACATCAGCAGCTGTGTCTAAGTAATTGTAACTTGCAAATATGCAATGTTAGCTATCAGCTGTGGACGTTACACACCATGAAGATTAAATTTCCAGAAACTAGTCTGCTTACTTTGATAGGTCAGAGATCAACAATCACATTCAGAAAATTAAGGTCTATAGGCTCTAACGTTTTGGTGCTTCCCTTTAACTGTTCTAGAAACTTTACTAGCAATATGGGGTTACAAATGTGACTGGAGAGGATAAAATTATAGATCTTGACAAACAAACATGATTACACTTTTTCAGCTTTTTGCCTGCACAATTTCATTAACAAACTTCAACCAAGTACCAAGAAAATGCCTAATAGAAGTGCAATTTGATTCCCTTTACAGATTTATAAGAGCAACTTTACCAAACAGAAGGTCACAAGTTAATCAACACTAATTCCATCTTTTACCTTTAAAAAATTAAGACAAATAATCATCCTCAACATAAAATGTTAAAAAATGTTACTGCCAGATTTGGCCTAACATCAACAGCATAGCTATCAAAAGGAAGTTTTAATAAGCACATGTAACTTATACTAGTCAGATTCTAAAGTTTGCAGTGACGAGTATGAAGTAAATCACACGTTAATATATTGAACAATAATACGAACAAGATATACAAGAAGGGGGGGTTGAATTGTGATAAACTTTTTGTTAATCCCTTCAAAAACAATTACTTGTTCCTTCAGAAAACTTATCGTATATCAATTTGCAACTTGTTTGAAAAACTTTGTTAATTTTGAAAACTACGATAAAAGTAATATGAGTGTAGAGAGAGAAACACAGCAGTTTATC
>JANIHY010000209.1:63458967-63471594 GCA_027479065.1 Erythroxylum brevipes | reverse complement strand
TTTTAATAAATTAATATTTTTATAAATCAAAATAAATTATTTAATTTTTGTTTAAATCTCTATTTTGCAATTAAACATCAAATTTTTCGTCTCTTTTAATCATATTTCAAATTCTTTAGTTTTATTTAATTTTTAACTGGTTTTATGATATTCTAATATCGATTAAATCTTTTAAATCTTAAGCCTTTTGTCTTACCAGTTTAATTTTCAATTTAGTTTTTAAAACATTGGTAAAAAGAGTTCTTGAAGATATCTAAAACTAAGACAAATACATGCTAATATAGACAAGAGGACATTGTAATATTCAAATGTTCTTCGTAGAAGTATAAATATCGAAAATAAAAATTAGAAACATAAACCCCTGATGCATCATCTAGGTAAAAATAATATTATTTAATATTTAATATAAGAGCTATGAGCTTTCTCTATCTCATAGGAATATTTCATATTTTTCATCAACACATGGAGAATCAATCATGAACTTAGAATTTCCATAATTTTGCATTACTTTCATAAGTTTTAGTTACAATGGGAGTGACAGGTTTCTAGTGTTGGGTGGCAATTAAGAAGACTTTGATTGATGCCTGTTACCAAACCAAAATGATTATATACCTAACTATTCACTTGCCCTAATGATGATTATAATGCTTTGCCAAATCCAAGGACGCGTACATTGTCATTAATTATGGAAGAAAACCATAAAAAGAACTCTTAGAATGTGATAAAGAGAAGGACACTCATGAGCAATCCAGCTCGTAACTTCATGATGAAATTCCCAACACTCGAAAGCCTGTAGACCCACCCACCACCTTTCAGAAAGTTATGAACCTAACCTTTCTTCACTCACATCTTCAGTTAAGGAAGTTTAGATTTCCTATTTAATATTATAGTATTTATTGTGTCCAATAAATCTCAATCGTTTATTTATGTGAGTCCTATATAAGTCCCGTGTGGATCTCGCATAGGTCCTACAAAATAAATAATTTAGATTTTATGAAACAGAATAAGACAGAGTAATATTAGACAGAAGATGTTGGTTCTAATTAAGGACCCTCATCCTTTTTGTACTGTTTTCTCCCTCGTTTGGTGCAAAAATGAAATTGCCACAATAAAAAACAACGTAGTAAGCGTATCATTATTAGTTACGGTGACACTTGAAACAAAAGATAACATTATGAGATTCTGAACCAAGCAATATAGATATTGTTATTGAAGGAATGTAAGGAGTCACCACTTCTTTGATAAGAAAGTAGAACTAGGCAGGTGACTTGCACTCCATGAGTCACACTCAGAAGGCACAATGCCTTTGTAGACATAGATAGGCCACTAGTTTAGTCTCTGGTGAGGATGAATTATCACTTTAAGGTTCCAAAAATAACTCATCTTCTTATTTTGTGATTACCCTTTTAGTATAAACGAAGGACTTACGACATGGAGTTGCTTTAAAATCGGACAACATTATGGCTTAGTGGCCATGCCATTCCTGTCAATCATGTATAAATTTGTATGCATGTGACCCGCAATTCACTGCAACCCGCAGCTTTAGTTTTACCTCATCTCTTGGTACTATCTTCTTCCCTTAGACTCCCTTATATTAGCAGAGAGAGCGAGGAGTCACAAAGAAGACTATTGATACAAGTCAAGCAGGCTTCTTGTGCATTGCACTGCCTTTGTTGGAAGAGGTGTTCCACTGCCTTGTTCCTTCTCGGGTTGGTGGATTATTCGCATGGCTTCCTTTGCAGGAACTCAACAAAAATGCATGGCCTGTGACAAGACTGTGTATCTTGTCGATAAATTGGCCGCTGATAACAGGATTTACCATAAGTCCTGTTTTAGATGCCACCATTGCAAGGGTACTCTTAAGGTGACACCATTTCTGCTATCTGCTTATGCACGTGTTTTTTTGCTTTTCCTTCTCTTCAGGATCGCTTGGCATGTCTATGTAAGACCATATGAACTATTACTATCTCGAAGAATTATTAGCTTATGTTTGACACTCGGGTGAATAATTAGAGATTTAATGTATATCCAGTCATCTTCTTTAACTGAAAAACCTTCAAATTCATATTATACCTTAGATTCACCTTACTCTGGTTTAGACAGTTCTGTTGAGTTTACTTCCCTACTCCTAAGATCGCCCTGAATTTATTTTAGTAGTTGGATTGTTTTGAGCGTTTAAACGCTCATTCATCATTTTCTTCCTAATATCTTTTCCATTTCTTATCTTGATGATAGAAAAGGAAGATAAGATACACTGTAGGATGACATTATTAAGCAGTTTACCATGAAGGTTCAGGATGAGTCTAGCCTGACATATTTGTTCCTTTGATCTATAGATTTGAATCATCTGTTTCTTAATAGGAGTATAAATCCGTAGGTTTTATTTGTGTACCTAACTTCTCAAATTTTTGACATACTTCTTTTCATCATCTTTGCAGCTAAGCAACTTCTGCTCCTTTGATGGGGTTCTGTACTGCAGACCTCATTATGACCAACTGTTTAAGAGAACAGGCAGCTTGGACAAGAGTTTTGAGGGTAAAACATTACCATCTATTGAAACTTAACATATCCTTGATTCTACTTAAACTTGTCTGTTGAACTCAATTCTGCAGGAACACCAAAAATAGCCAAACCAGAAAAACCAGAAAACGAGGTAATCTACTAATTATCTCTGTTATTTTGTTTTATGCTATTTGATTTTCCTGATATTTGTTGCCTATGATCACTGAATAATTTCTGTTTTAAATCTGAACGGCATTGTATCCCACAGAATGCAATCAAAGTCTCAAATAAGTTTGCAGGCACCAGAGACAAATGTGCAGGATGTACCAAGACCGTGTATCCCACAGAGAAGGTAACCGAGATTAAATTTTCACCAAGAACTCTAAACAGTTTAAGTATTTTAAACATTGAATTAAATCGTATGACACATTTTCAGTAATCAAAATGCTTGTTCTAAGTGATGCATTCCAATTCTCTTCAAATTTTTTTGCCAACATAGTTCCCTCATTTTCTTGGACGAAAGCAAAAACTTGTTGTTGATGTTCCAGTCTTGTATGTCAGAGCATTAAGTTAACTAGTGTGCAGAAACATCAGCATATAATTAGAGCCAACAGATAAATTCTGATCAAAACTGACATTTCATTCATTTTATAGGTATCTGTTAATGGAACTTCATACCACAGGGGGTGTTTTAAGTGCACCCATGGAGGTTGCACCATTAGCCCATCCAACTACATTGCACATGAGGGGAAACTATACTGCAAACACCACCACATCCAACTATTCAAGGAAAAAGGAAACTATAGTCAGCTTGAGAATGAACGTGAGAAAAACTCCGTCACAGAGACGATCTCTACTGTGGAAATTGCTACAGAATCATAACCAATACAAGACACTTCCCATTATCTGTGTTCTTCATTACTGCCTTTTCCAACCTTCAAGGCATTGCAATGTCACAAATGATTCTCCTGTCCTTTACAAGCCAAATGATGTCTTTTCTTTCTAGTTAACCAAGTGTATGTGTTGGCGGGTGTCTTGTGTGTGTAATTCTGGGGGCTATGATGTATCACTGGATTTTGCTTCTTGTGAGGTTTGGGGTGAGAGCTGCGTACTTCCAAGTGTGTACAGTTTGTTCCCTGCGTTTTGGCTTTAAAAGTGGACAAAGGCAATAGTGCATCAACAATTTACAGAAATAAGATCTTTGCTTTGCTGTTCACTTTTTAATTGGGCATAGGGTGTGAAAATAGAATTTGCTAATAATTTAAGGACCAAAAGAAGCAATGCCTTTAACGAAGAGAAGTTTTGGATCAGAGGGTTATCTTCCTAAACTTGACTCAAACCAGCCTTGCTAGTATGAAATGAATCCAACATTGTGTAAATTCAAAGAGAAAAACCGACACTCTGAAAGAAAATAACTCACCTTATGACAGGGTTAGGTATATGAAATGGTGCCCTCTTTCAGGTCACAATAGAAAATGGAGCAGAAAGGTATCATTTATCTGTCTACTTGAAGCAAAATCAAGTTATCCACATTCAACCAGGTGGAATATTTTACCATAAGAAGAAATTTGAACTCCATGTTGAGGCAGCTATCATTCAATGTGTACCTCAACTCCCTCATAAACATGTAATGAAACATCCTCAAGCAATGCATACTTAAAAACTTTTAATGGAACTCCTCCTTATTTATGACACGTGTTTACAGCTTCCCTGGAAATCACAGAATTCCTTAGCAGTCCATCACACCAGAATTCACTCCAAACACAAATATCACTTTAGATTTAACTGTTTTACAGATATGGTTCTGAACTTGGCGTTGTAACTATACAATAAAATTAAAAAGTCGGGAAAGAGATGCTTTGGCTGGTTAAAGCTGATGTTAAAACTGTTGATTCCATTTCCATGTATGTACACCAGAAAGTTTGCTTCATGAACCATGAATCTGCACTCAGCTGTGTCCAGAAGTTCATACTCTCTTTCCCATGCTGCAACAGTTTCAAACTCTAAGCTCCTTGGAGAAAATTATCTTAGTGCACTTTTGCAGTATCCAATTAGCTACCATTGTGCCATTTGAAGTAGTGATGCAAGTGGGGGTACTAGACATTGACATCAGAGCTAAGGCTAAAAGCAGAGCCGGACTTAATCAGCTTCCATTTGGTTGGTAACCCTTTTTGTTGTCTCACCTTTCAGTATCTGAGCAGCAAGGATCAAAAGCTCTACCATCTCAAATCCTGCGGCACAAACAAAATCTATCTTATTGCTGCCGGTGTCCCCATATACGTCATCTGGCTCCCTGCACACACTTAGACCAATTGATTCACCTTCTGTATCAGCAGACCAACTTATAGGCAAGGAGCTCCCAAGGGCAGTCTTCACAATTTTAGCCTCAGAAATGATATTATCAAGAGCTTCTGATATGCCTAAAAAGTTATCGACGCAAGGAATTGATTCTTTCACCTATAAAGGACATTGAGACAGCAGTAAGAAACTTTTGTGACATCAATTAGAAACCTTTATTCATTATGGTTTACTTCTGCACTAATTACTACTGAAACTCAACCTTGAAAAAGCTACTGCTGCCATGTAGGAAAACAGCAAACCCTTGACACATACTGTCTATCAAATGATTACCTTTACAATTGCAAGACGGAGTCTATGAATCGAAGAAGTCAGATGCTCCATGCTTTCCATGCCTTCTTTGAGGGTAGCATTTTCAATCTTCATTCTGTTAAAATAAAAACGTTCAATTTATTCAGGTGGACCAGGGATCAATTAACAACACTTTCCAATAAAAATTGCATCCACTGCTGTGAAGGGACAACAAATTAAAACAAAATATTTGCAGATGCAACTTCTTGAAAACTTCAATTTTGAATCAGAAAATATCATTGGATGCATAAACACTGTCAGACTAAAGCCATAAGCTTCAACTTTACTAACCTGGCAAAATCCATATTGTTAGATCGTGCACTATTGAAGTTCCCTTCACCATTTTGATGTGCTCCAGTTTCATTTCCACTTAAATCTAGAGCACCAATCCACCGTGTCAAAGATGTCTTCTTCAGCAGATTCCTCAACGGTCCATCTCTTTCATTAATCAAAAATCTTTTTCTAATGCCCAAGAATGCATTTCCTTGTTTTATCTCCGGTTCTATTCTCCTGTACAAATCATGTAACCATCTTGTTAGTAGTTCAATTCAAGGAATAGAATCATGAATGCCTTTTCAAGCGAATAGCCTCTCACTAATCTTTAGCTTTGGTAGCAGTTTTTAACCAAAAGTCTTATGATGCAATCTTAAGCATAATGGACAGGGACCTTCCAACACATTTTTCCTCTCTTTTAGTAAATAGCAACATTCTCTACATGACATTAGGTGTACAGATGATAATCAATAACTTGGGATTGGACATGCTTTCAATAGTAAGAATTTTGACACAATTAAATCAAGCGATCCAATTTTTGCTGGAGGAATTACCAAAAGAGAAAAAGATGTTATAAAACAACTTCATTTCAACATAACTGTACCAAATGTTATTAATCTAGAGAAGAGAAAAGTCTAAGAGTCATACCCTTGTACTAGAAGCTGATACTCCTGCTTCAACTGTGCCAACTCCATGAGTGCTTTGACCTTCTCATTTGTAACCTAACCAACAACCAGACAATCAAAAGCATCAACAAATGCAACTGCAAAGCTCATTACCCATTATAACAAAAACAGAAATTTGAACTTCCATTGGGTTCAAGTTTAAAGGCATAGGAAAATACTTGTAGCAAGTTTCTCTGAAGCTCCTCTACTTTTTTCTGGAGCGCTGCATTCACATTTCTTTCCAGTAGATGCCTTTCTTCCTGCTGTGATAGAAGCAACAGTGCTGCCACCTGGAAAAGAACAGGCACTTAGAGTGCAGAAAAGCAGACTTATCCAAAACAGTTGCAGAAATAATGACCTAAACGCAACCATACAAGAATGAGATCATGTACAAGGGTTAGGAATGAGAAAGGAAATTGAACCTTCTCTTGCAGTGCCTGTGCAAGGACTTCAGATGTGTTGCCTTCTACACAGACTGCAGTATCTGGAGTTTTAAGGTCATCTCTCTGCAAATTAAAAGAGTGTAAAGTTATAGATGAACTGACTACACAGCAAGCTTCAGATAAGTACAAATTATTCTCTCCACTACAGTTACTTTCTTTGCATAAGATCAAAATGTACAATGGGAACTTCACTCTAGCAACTCATAACAAAGGTTAAAGAATGTGAACCACCATATACTTAATTTATCCATATTTAACAACTCAAAATTGTTACTAACATACTATACATGTGTGTGTTAAATCCATTGGGCTGGATCACTATGAAAAACAATTTGGCAGATAAGATGAGCTATCTGATGCCTGGAACATCACATAACTAATAGTCCCTGATGAAAGAACAAAAGTTTCAACTGTAACAAGATATGGTGGAACTTCGTAAATTCAAAGCTTTGCCACCTTCTGACAACTCGAGTTCTAAGAACCTTAAGTATAAAATTCCAAGGAAAATAGGTATACAATGAAACATCTATGATGGAATTTCATTTGCTATTCTAGATACTTTCCCCAGCTATCAACCAAAAAGTGCGTCCTGCATTTACATGACACTCAGCATGCTGTAACACTATCCCTTCTCAGTAGATATACATTGTTGTTACCCCATACATAATAAAGCTATGACATTACAATTTTGGATGATGCAAGTTCTGGTATTCATTGAGCTAAAACCTACAACTTGCAAATTCCTGTCATATGTACATGATCTAAGCCAGATATGTCATCAATTGTTGAGCTGCCATCAAACATGGAAACAAACAGATAACGTTGGAGCTATTACTTTCTCATGGACCAATCATATCAAGCTCAGGTAAAACATAGATTTCTTTTTATAAAATGGTATTGTATCAGCAATGCTACTCATCAGAAATTTGAATCAACATGTGTAGGCAGCATCAACAACCCAATATAGGAATTGCAAACCACTGACTTTTGGGGGAAGCAAATGGTAACCAATTTGATCAGATTTAAGGATCAGTAATATGTAGTCATCAGGGAGATGCGATAACTCATCATAAGAAAGAGCAAAGAGAGGAACAGATCATGGGGCTAAACCTTAGATAGCAAGGCAGGGACTGCATCTGCATTTATATGCACAACTCGACAAAGATTGTCATCTGTGTTTACAATTTGATGAGAAAGCTGCAAATTTTGTTCTCTGCTAGCATCGAGCTGTCTGATCTTTGCCTGTACCATATTAATCATCCATTCAATCTGAGATCTACCCTCACCAAGTAAATTCAAGATTTCAACTCTCTTCTGTGAATGGAAATCGCATAATCCTGCTATACTATTCATCATCAGTTTGTCTAACTGAATCTGTAAGCAAGTGGTAATACCAAATATTAGGAGAGATATCCCATAAACATCTAAAAGTTACCAATCCCAAAGAAATGACTATACCCACTTGTTTCTTTTCCAGTTCACGAACTCTCCTCTTCAAATGGTTTTCAATTTCCAGTCCCTGTAAGCCACAGCCAGATCCACATTTTAGAGGATACAACAGAAACCCACAAAACTGCTTACAGCCAGAGTTAAAGTCCGTACCACCCGTTGTTTGTTCCGAAGGTTATCCAAGGAGTTCCTCGTAGTTTCCAGCTCTTCTTCTAACGCACTCTGTCTGATGAGAAGTTATTCAAGGAGAAATAAAGGATGTAGAATCTATAACTTCATGTCAACAGTCTTAGAAGCTAAAAGTGATAAAACATATTAAGCCTGTTATTAGATCCATTGAAGTAACAAGGACTTTCCAAGATCCATGGAGGAGAAAGATCAATTTTGCATCATTTCCATCATACCCATTCTACAACAGCATACAAAGTATGAAGACCTATAGTCTAAATGCAACTCCACATTTACTGGTGCATAGGAGATAGAACCCAGCTAGACACTTGGAAAAATAACCTTTTGCACAAAGTTTCTATAAAAGTGAAAAAAAACACATAATATGGACCACGCAATTATATTAACTGATTACATAAAGGAACAGGAAAAAGACAATTAAAACTTACTATATACTTAGAGGTGGAAGTATCATTATAACTCCACATCTCCATTGAGTCATGCAACAGAGATTCACATTTATCATCCAAATTTATATCGTCATATTCCTCAAGGGACTGCTGTCTGATATTATAGAACTTGTTGACAACCTGTCACCAGACAACAAACATTTTAACCAAAAAGAAAACATGTATACTAACTAGATGATGGATCATAAAGATATCGAAAAGAACATAAGAGTCCTGAAAAACATTTTATAACTAGGGGGATAGCAGTCAATCAACAGTGACAAAGGATAACATTAACCTGATTGGTACAGAAGAATATTAACACAAGAGGAGATGGCAATGGGCCGGGCCGGGCCAAGCCTTAGAACTGGCAGCTAGAGCCCAACCCAAGCCTACTCAGGTCACCTAAAACAATGTCATTTTGGGAAATTTACCCAAAACAACATTGGGTTGGGCTCGCAGTTGGGCTTTTCAGGCATCAGGCCGGCCTCTCAGGCCTAAGTCCTGCTCGAAGCCTGGTCAAACCAAGCTCAGCCCGTTGGTCCAAGAGCCCAACTGCCATACGTAAACATAAGCATTGAAAACAGTTATTCTGTCTCTGAATAAATAAATGAACCCATCTGCATATCCGTTTTCAATAGAACGGTCAAGTATGTTATAATTTTCTGTCTCCTATTCTTTCTGTTCTGTTTGCGCTTCAGGTTTTGGAGGATTACCAAGCCAAATGTTTTCAGGTATGATATCTTTACCACACATGACAAATAATAGCAAAGAAAATTCAGGAAAGGAGAAAAAAACAATAACCTTCTTTAAAGTGTCATTCTGCTCTTCTAACTTTGCCTGAGAAATCTGCAATTCATCCCTAAATCTCTTGTGTTCAAGGCATTCTGTCATGAGCTCTTCTAACCTGTATAATCAATAATCAAAGATGCAAAGTGCAAAATCTTTATCAAAATTGTCCAGTTCACATAGGCAAATAATCATTGGTAGCTGCTACATGATCTTTAACTTTTGCGGCATGCCACATTATATTGACAGAAAAGTAATAATGTATGGGAAGTACCTATTCTGAATTTCACTGAACTTCTGCGACATGAACTCCTCATTCTCTTTTGCATTTTCAGCCTGTCACAGTATTTGAGATTTTTAAAACTTAACTGAAATTGCATGGCACAGACCACTAAGAAATCTTGAAGATAGGGAAAATGAAGCCAATCAATTAACATTCCAGATGAATGAAGGAATTTCATAACCTCCATTATTGATTGATCACGTTCAGCAAAAGCAGCTGCTACACAGCTCTGGAAAAATTTAACTTGCTTCTCTGCCTCCATATTCTGACATAAACAACACACCAGTTGGGACCAACCATGACAGAAACTCCAGTGTCTTGGCAAAAAATCTCACCAAACAGAAAATCATTTGAGGAAGAAAAATAAGAGTGGAAGTTAAAATGTCTCAAAGACATGTTTACTGTAGCTTGTAGAAGCTACTAATTTTATTGTTGTTCTCAGTTGCAAGCAAATCAAGTCTTGCTTTTTCTATAAACTACTGAGCATTATTGTCACTTGACTGTCAGAAAACTAACATCTCATCCAAGAGACAAGTCGGCAACTCCATGACATCAATACAGGAAATGAAAATACAACAGGTCTAGAATTACTTCGGAGTCACAACTTCTAGTATAAAGAAATGCAAGCTCCACATCTTACAGACAATAACTTTTTATCTGATTATATCCGACCAAGTCAATACTCCACCAGTTTGCTCCTCACTGTTATAGTTGTTGGTTTACCTTAGGTGAATTTTGATCAAGTTGGATAATCATAATTGCCAGAAAAGAGAGAAAAGATGCATGCTTGTCCAAGAGTTAATAAAGAGAGAGTAAGACCTTTTCCACCTCTGCGCGGTGTAGATCTGACAGTTGACTCTGAAGCAGCAAATAAATATATAAGAATAATCAGCTAGCTTAAGTGGCACCACTTAATTTCAAATTCTTACTTTGATATGATAAGCCTCTGAAAGTTCCTCCTGAAGATTAGCGTTATCTCTTGTACATGCTGCTAACTTCTTTTTCAAGTTCTCAATCTCCTGCTCCAAACCAGCTGTCCTAAGAGGGCATTAATTTTAATACAACCCCCATTCCCTCAATGAAAGAAAACTGCACAAGATAGACCCTCTTTTCTCTCCTCTGCAACTTCAGACTCCCACATGAACAAAAAATAAAGGTACAAAGGACCAAGTCTCTATTTCTTTTCATTCTTTGGGCAGGGGAGGAAGGCTTGAGGGGAGAAAAAGACGGTGCAGACAGAAAGAAAAGGATAATTTTATACCTCTGGAAATGCATTCGAGTAGCCACAACAAGGTAACTAGGTCCGGCTTGCTGAATGCACAATTGTTCTATGTCTTTGCGCAATTCATCACGCTCTGTAAAACACCATATTTTAATCACATGCTTCCCTCAAAACCAAGCAATTTAATTAAATCACTTCTCATACATAAAGTTGACTTAATGCTAAAATTGATCAACAAGTATCTGACTTGCACCTATGGTTTTGCGAGTAGAAAATATTGAGTTTCAGGATAAACTGAAAATGATAAAATGGCCAATCTAGAAACCATAACCACTTCATTTCAACTATGGTGGCAATGCTTATGCATGCATAACTAATGTGAAATTATCGGACACCTCCTAACCCTAGGCAAACGCTTATGGTTTCCATGTGAAGAAGAGTTACCATGCTCCAATTGCTGAATGCGAGCCATCAATGAATCCTTATCATCTAAATTTGCATCCATGCCTGTTGGAGGGAGAGAAAAAGAGAAAGGGTAGCCATCAACAAACCCAACCAAGCAAACAATTTGCCCAATAACAAATAATAAATGAACCTCAATCTCCACTAAAGGACATTAGGACTCATAAGAAACGATCAAAACATTTTTCAAACTAAAAAATACTGAATTAAGTAGAAGAGTGTTTTTAAAAACACATCTTGAGAAGACATTCAACCAAATTGTCAAAGAACAAAATGACATTAGGACTCATAAGAAACGAAGAAAACATTTTTCAAACTAAAAATACTGAATTAAATAGAGTGTTTTCAAAAAGAGTGTTTTCAAAAACACATCTTTAGAAGACATCCAACCAAATAGTCAAAGAACAAAAATTTAGACAGTAAATTACACATAAAGGTTTTATTTTTAACGTGAAAGCTGAATGTTCAGCCTCAATTCCTACATTTTTCAACACTAAAAAACTATATTAAAAAAAATTGTCCCAAAAATTCGCCACATTCTGAGTTACTTCTTCCAACCAAATATCATTCAATGATAAGTTGTCTAAAACAAGCAAAAACAAAACCCAAAAAGCCAAAAAAAAAAAAACAGAAATGCAGATATTGAATGTATTAGACAAATAAAACGGAAAAAGCAGAAATTAACGTCTTTTATGAAGAGGGTATCGAATTTTCGTTCAATATGTGCACAAAAGAGAGCGCGAGAGAGAGAAAGAGTCAAGAGAATACCTTAAAGTTGAAGTTAGCTGCAGAGGAGGCCAAGAATTCTAAGCTTACAAACAAAAACCACAAAATATAGAAATAGAAACTTGTTGATGAGAGGGAGAGACAAGAGAACCAAATTCCCTCCCCCTCTCTTCCGTTTCGTTGTGTTTCTAAGGTTTTAGCAGAAACCTGAGATGTTCTTCTCTTCCTTGTCCAACTTAACAATTATGTAGCAGATCGTCTTAAGGGATCTAATCATTTGGGCTTATACCATAGCCGATGATCTTTTGTCATATCATTGTGGTTAAGATATAGTTTAGAGACAACTCGAAAAGGACGAAGGACATTCTGTTCCGTTTGGTGGTGTGCCAATAAATCTCAATTAAATTTAACGATAAGATTTAATAGAATAAGATAAGTATTGAATAACTCTAGAAAAAAAAAATGTCTTTTAAATTTTTGATTACTTTTTTAAAAAATTTAACAAGTCTATATTTTTCTATAAATTTTTATTTGTATAGTTTTACTT
>JANIHY010000209.1:63333497-63350086 GCA_027479065.1 Erythroxylum brevipes | reverse complement strand
CAAAAATTACTAAAAATTATCTTAATATTGTCCGAATCAATCCGAAATTTCATTATACCAATGTACCCGGAAATACCGTGAATGCATGCCAAAATATCAAAGAAACAGAACATAAATCGGACTAAATTTGCTTAATATGCTAACTTCTAATTTGGGGTGTTACAGGCAGCTGGGAGAAGGCTCTTGTCAACATGCATGTGACGAACAGAATAGTTTCACTCTCGTCCAAACAAAAGCACATATTCGTTTTATCATATGCTCATACTATCAGTGTTGGACCTCAATTTTTGAGTGAAATTTAGAAATATTAAGTGAAATTAAATGAGTGGTTTACGATATGTATTGTGTTATGGATGTATTTATGTTTAAAGGAAGTTGATAAAAAAAGAATTGTTTGATTTTAATAACTTTGGGTTTTGAATAGATTAGCATGAGGTATGGAACTTAAGTGAATAAGATATTTGAAATGGAAGAAAAAAATCAAGAAATAAGAGAAAAAGAGAGAGAATTTAAAAATTAAGAGAAAGTTGACTTTTTGAGCATAGAAAGTTGACTTTTTTATTTAGGCACAATTTAAGAAAATGGTCTTCATGAAACTTGTAGCTTATTTTGAAATCTTTCTATCTCCATAAAGTATGACATTTTTCGATGTCGGGATTAAAAGTTATGAAATTTGAAAGTTTGGATGTGTTATAGGTTGACCTAAGTATGACTGAATCTTTGATTAAAAAATTGACCTAGCTAAAGGTGAAATTAGCCTTTAAGTGCTTCATGAAAGTTGAAGAGTTTGATTTGATCTTTAAATCGATATAAAGTATGCAATTTTTGGATCAAGGAATAATAACTTATGATTTTTACAAGTTTCTATTATTATTTTAGTATGATTATTAGAGGACAGAACGTTTGATTAGAAAATTGATTTTCTTAGAGGTCAAATTGATTTTTCTGTCCTTCATGAGAGTTGTAGGTGACTTTCTGATCTTCGCATTGATATAAAATATGATGTGTTTGGACTTGGGAGTAGAAAGATAGAATTTTTCAAAGTTGAGTTATGATTTAGGAAATTATTATTTGGGCAAAATCTTTGATGAGAATTTTGATCACTTTAGAGATGAAATTGAATTTCTAGTTCTTCATGAAAGTTGTAGATCTTTCTTTCAGCTTTCCATTAATACCAAGTTTGCAAAATTTGAAGTTCTGAGTCAAAAGATATGGGGTTTATAAGTTGAGATGTTGATTAAGAAGAAAGGGTCGCAAGTCCACTCGAATGTCACGGTCGTGCACACGCACGATCGCGACTCTGCAGGTTCACCGGAATGTCGCGAATCGCGCACGATCGCGACTTTCCCTATTTATTTAAGAAAGGTAATTTTCTGAATATATTTCAGTCTTTTGCTTCTAACTTTTCCGTCCAACATCCGATTGACTTTGTTTTCAAAGCGTTGGATTCCTAAGACAATGAATTTCATTTTTATGAGAAATTTGTGAATTTTTGAGATTAAATTGAGGTTGATTAGATTAATCAAAGTGAGTCAGAAAATTTTCCAAATATAGTTCAGTATTTTGAGAAATTCTCGATCTGTGGTGATCCGATTGAAGTGATTCTTAAGGAAAACTAAAATTAAGACATGGGGCTACAAATTATATGAAGAAAGTAAATTTCAATTTGCCCCTAAGACTTTAAATTTCTGAATTGAAGTTCGGATTAGTGTGCAGTTTTGGATTAAGAACATCTTAAAGTATATTGGGCATAACTTTTTCTCTGGTAATTGAAATGAGATGATTCTTAATTTGAATTAAACTAGAGAAATGGAGCTACAATTGTTATGAAGACATTGAATGTCAATTTTGGGATTAAGAATGTAAATTTCTGGATGGAAATAACGTGCTGAAAAATGTGTTAGAACATGAACATATCTGAAATGTTTTGAGCATAACTTTTGATGTAGTGCTCCGAATTGGATAATTTTTGTGGCATTATGAAATTAAGACATAGAGGAACATTTCTATAGAAGGAAGTTTTGACAAATTCCTTCAAATTGATAGTGCGAATCATATCTGCAAGTAAGCATGACTTAAAGTAAATGTTAGGGGCATTTTGGGAAGTCCACTTAAAGAGAGGGACAAAAGGGTCATTTGACCCTCATTTAAATGAAATGGCACTATATATTAAAGAGAGTTGTTGTTTTTTAAAGGAGACCCATGACACTTACAAGCAAAATAAGAATAGAAGATAAAAGAAGAGTGAAGAGAGAAGTTTTCGGTGGAAGGAAGAGGGGAAGAGGAAAAGTAAGTAAGTTTTTGATTTTTATGAGTCTTAGAGAAAGATTTTGATGTTATTCCAGGAGAGAAAAAGGTGGAGAATTACATGAGCTTCATCTTGAACCAAGAAATCTGAAAATTGGAGAAGAAATGAGGTAAGAAGAAATTTTGAACTTTGAGTTTTTCTTGAGTTTCTGGTTGCTTTAGCATGATAATGATATGGGTTTGTGGCTTATGAGGTCAATTTGAGAAATCGCTAAGTATGTTGGATCAATTTTGAATAATTATGAATTAGGCTTATGCCCAAATTTAGGAAATTGGAGATTTTGAAAATTTGAGATTTAAATAGCTTGAATATGTGAGGAATTGATGTTTCCTAAGCTCAATTTGAAAAATTAAGTTATTTATGATATTGAATTTGAGTGAATTGGTTTAACCCAATTTTTGTTTTTTTTTTAATTTTCGAAAATTCGTATATAGCTTACAAATCAAAATATAAATATGCTACCCACCTCAATTCCATGCTAACAACTTGTCCCATGCTTCAATTTGACCTTCGCTTCTCTCTCTCTTCCAATTTAACATTAGGTTGCTCAATGGTAAGAGGCGTGTTCTTAGAAACAACAAAACCTTGAGGGGTCGCGAGTTCGATTCCTAAAGAGGACAATACTGATTAATGGTTGTATGCCGCGGTATAACCCGCAAACACACACCAGGGTATAACCCCCAAACACCTACAGGTGGGGTGTGGGGTCCAACATTAAAAGACGCCTGGCTCAATGGTAAGAGGCGTGCTGCTAGAAAGCAACAAAACCTTGAGGTCAGGGGTTCGAACCCTGACCAAAGAGAACAATACCAATTTGTGTTGGATGCCGCGATATAACCCGCAAACACACGCCGCAGTATAACCTGTAAACACCTACGGGTGAGGTATGGGGTCCAACATACTTTGTTCTCCTCTCCAGCCGATATGGGATGTCATAATCCACCCCCTTATGGCCGATTGTCCTAACTGGCACAACAGGTCAGGAACTGGCTTTGATATCATTTGTAACAGCCCAGACTACCCACCCACAGATATTGTCCGCTTTAGGTTATCCCTCGGACCAAGGCCCTCGCAGTTCTGATCTTCCGACACCCTTGAAAATGCATATATGGGGAAGAGATATGCATACCCTTATAAAACATATATCGTTCTCCTCTCTAACCGATGTGGGATCTCACACTGAGCATTAAAATCAAACTTGTTATCTTATGGGGAAGGAGTATACGACATATATATGTTGTGAATTTTTAGAGCAAGTCTTTTGTGACTTGGAATTATGATAATGTCATCAAGTTCTCTCTATTAAGGGCTTACACAAACTTAAAAAGTTTTTAAAGTTTAAGTATATAGAATTGTCCATTAACTACTTAAGAATTAGCGACTTTTTTACTTCCAAACTTGCCCCCGAGTCTAAGCCTGTATCCGAGTCTGAATTGTCACCAAGTATGAATCTGTCCTTGAGTTTGAGTCTTTGCCTAAGTCTCCTCGTAATGTTTTTGCTGATCTTTAAAGAACTTAGTTGAGAAAATCCCAAGAAAAAGAACCCGAGGGTCATTGCCCTCTTACTAATGTCGATCATCTAGTGCTCTTTAATAAGTTGGTAATAAGTTCTTAGATCAATAAGGGTCAAGAGGACTGACTCACTAGATGATGTTTAAAGCTAGTAGTGTGTATTTAAGGAGTGTGATTTCTACTAATTTTGCGAGTATTTTTGAGTCTGTAAATCTCTCTAATTAGAGGTGCATTATTATTTTCTATTTTTGTTATTATATTTGTTGAACTTTTGAGCTTGACTATTAATATTCACCTTCTTCTTTATATTATATTGACTCTTTTCTCCTTACCTAATTTAAGAAAATTTATTTACTTCCTTTGTGAGGGTTTGAGTTGTAAATTAGTTGTAAAAATGTCTTAAGTGTCCATCTATAGTTTGACAAATACGTACTTGAACGAAAGCGTAAAACAAAAATGTGTTTATGATCACTATTATCAAATATCTATTATTTTGATGAACTTGTTTTTTTATTTACAACAAAAATATCTTAGTTGTGCAATTGCATAACAGATCTAAGTCTTACAATTTTATGTTTCCTTACAAAGAAAATGTCTTTGGTTTAGTAGATCTACATCTTATAGATATATTATGCCTTAATTCGAGGAAAAATGTCTTAGGTGTGCAATCATTTAATAAATTTGTGTATTATAAATGCATTTTATCTCAAGATAAGAACACTTTAATTGCACAATAACTTAACAAATCTTTTTCTTATAAATACTTTTTGCCTTATAGGGAAAATGTCTTAGGTACAAGATTACTCATTAGATCTACATCTTAAAAATTGACTTAATACTAATAATGTCTTAAGTATGGGACAACTTAACAAATTTTCATTTTATGAATACATTTTTTCTTAAAGTGAAAATATTTTATATGCATGATCACTTAATAAATTTGTGTCTTATGAACGCACAATTTATCTTAAAGCAAAAATGTCTTAGATGTGTAAACTGGGCATAAATCATAATGCTTTGGAAGATAAAAAATTGAGCATAAAAAAGATAAGTTTTTTTTAATAGTATGGATGTAAATGTTCCCACAGTTATGGAATTCATCGCCCGCTGAAATAAGATAACTTACAGGTGTATGATCTTACAACTTTAATAATAAATGAGTCATGTTACTTTGTTGTAAGCTTTCCCTTTGCCTTACCTATATCTATCACATCAGTTTTTTTTAAGATCATGTGTCCTTTCTTTAGATTTTGTGTGTTGGTTCTCTTTATGTTGTAATCCTTAACCTTTTGTTAGTACTTAAATTCTTTTGATAAAGGCACTGTCTCTTATTTCTTTTAGTAAGTTGAGCTCATTTCTCATGCCTTTTCTATTAATTTGTTACTGGTATTGGTCACTCTTAGGATTTCAATATTTAGCTTTATTAAAACTAGGGCCTCTATCTCAAATACCAAACTGAAGGGTGATTCTCTTACAAAAGTTCTAGGTGTGATGCAATATCTTAGAGGATGGAGTGGATTTGGTCTACCAAAGTTTCTTTAGACTTCTCTACTATGGTATTTAAGCCTTAAAGAATGGTTATGTTTATAGCTTCAACTAGGCCATTTGTTGGTGGATGAGCAACAGATGCAAAGCTTTACATGATTTTCATTTATTTGTATAATTGAAAGAATCCTTTGTTACTAATATGTAGGTTGTTATTTATAATAACAGCAAAGGAACCATATAGATATTAAACTTGTACCCATTTAGTGAAGTATTCGATCGCCATTATGATACATTCATTCTAATGCATTACATGAGGAAAAGGTTTATATGATGCCCATCTTCTAGTGGGAAAATGATGCCAGGCTAAACATGGGCATGTAATTGGCCATAAACTTATAATATATGTTTAAGTTTCATTGATATATGTCACATATCTTCATATAATTTTGTCTATCCTTCCTTACTATTGGTTAATAATATCTTTGTATAAGCTATTTGTAGGCCAAATCTTGATGAACCACGTAAATATGTGTGTTTGTGATTTTCATACTTGTTCTTTGGTTATTGTGATTGATCGCTTGTAACAATATAAGGTAAAGTAAAAGAAATATGATAAAGATTTTTGTTTATCAGCATAACCCTGCGGCTTTGCATTTAAGGCTCCTTATCTTAGCATCATCTGATAGTTGCTTATGTTGCACATATTCTTGGATCTCTATTGTTCTCTCATTATTCTATTGTTCGAACTACTTGGAATTATAATATATAGACTTAGACTTTCTTTATAGAAGATACCAATCTTTTATGCCCCTTAGGCTCCCTATTTAGAAAATTGATTTGCCTTAGGATTTTTCTCATGAAGAATATGTTACAAGTCTATGATTATAGTTTGACTCACTTGAAGATATCTTGGGTTGAAGTTATGGTTCAGCCGCTGTAACATTATCCAAGATGGAATTTTAAATGTCTTTTGTTATTTTCAATTTCTTAGTTGTTTGACTAGTTCAATTGATTGTCTAGTAGTAGTTGCTAATTTTTAGGAAATTTTTGTTATTTTCAATTTCTTAGTTGTTTGATTGGTTCAATTGATTTGGCTAGTACTAGTTGCTGATTTTTAGGAAGTCTACATTATTTGCTAAGGTCTCCCCTAAAATATTTGTCATAATCATGATATTGAAATCAACTTTTGAAGTTTGGAATTTCCTAAAGGAGGAGTATGAAGGAGGTGGGAGGATTAAGGGAATGCAAATTCTAAACCTAATCAGAGATTTAAGCTTTAAAAGATGAAGGTTTTTGAGATAGTGGAGTGCTCTGACAGATTGCTTAGAATTGTTAACAAAGTCAGGTTACTTGGTTCTAAATTTCCTAATTTGAAATTAGTTCAAAAAATTCTTGTAACTATTCCTGAAAGTTTTGAAGCAATCATTTCCTTGCTGGAAAACATTAAAAACTAGTCATAGGTTAGTTTGGCAGAATTTATGTATGCTTTCCATGTACAAGAACAAAGAAGGCTCATAAGGTTTGAAGGGTTTGTTAAAGAAGCATTAAATACAAGATATCACTCCAGTCAAGGAGGAAAAGGGAAGAAGAATGAGAAGAACAAGAAGGGAAACTTAGGTTCTGATTCTCCTAATGCCAGTAAGGGAACAAAATCTGATTTCGCTAATTATAAACACTGTGGAAGGAAGGGTCATCCACCTTTCAAATACTGGAGAAAGTTAGACCAACAATGTGAGAAGGGACAGAAGATGGGACATCACCAGAGAATTTACAAGAGCAATACTCAATAGAAGACAATGACACAAGTGAATCTATAGCAAAAGAATGTTGCTGATCTAGAAGAGGAGGAGCAACTCTTTGTAGCTTCTTACTTTGCAACCTGTCATGTGAGAAGTGAATCATTAATAATGGTTGTACCAACCAGATGAACTTTAATCATGATCTCTTCAAAGAGTTAGACATTTCATAGATTTCGAAGCGAAGATTAGCAATGGAGAGTGCCTTGCATTCAAGGGAAAAGGAACAGTAGCAATTGAAAACTCTTCAGGTACGAAGCTTATTAAAATGTGTTATTTGTACCTAATATCAGTCAAAATTTGTTGACAGTTGGTCAGTTGATTAAAAAAGGTTTCAAAGTTATCTTTGAAATAAATCAATGTTTAATCAAGGATATAGAAGACAAAGATGTGTTCAAAGTAAAAATGAAAGAGAAGAGCTTTGTACTTGATCCAATAGAGAAGAAGTAAGCAACATTTTCTAAAGAAAAAATCTATAAAAAATTCTAGCATAAAGGGCTTGGAAATTTCAATCATAAAACTGTGGTGAATTTATAGAGAGAATAACTGGCTTAAGGTCTCCCTCACCTTTAATTTGAAAATCTAGATTGTAAAGCCTATCAATAAGGAAAGCAATCGAGACTTCCCTTTAAGCAAGCAACTTGGAGTGCTATTGAAAAACTACAATTGATACATACTAATTTGGCTGGATCTCTCAATTGGAGCAGGTATTTCTTAATCTTCATTGATGACTATTCTAGAATGTGTTGATCTATTTTCTCATATTCAAGTCAAAAGTTGCTGGTGTGTTTTGAAATTTAAGCAATGGATTGAAACATAAAGTGGGCATAAAATCCAAGCTTTAAGATTTGATAATGGCAAAGAGTACACCATTGATCAGTTTAATCTTTTTTGTGAAACAGCTGGTATTGAACATCAACTCATTGCTCCATACACTCTACAACAAAATGGAGTTAGTGAGAGAAAGAATCATACCATAATGGAGATGGATAGATGTTTGATGTCTGAGAAGAATTTGCTAAAGGAATATTGGGCTGAAGTAGCAAACACTGCAATCTTCCTTATCAATAGGCTTCCTATAAAGCTATTGCAGGAAAGACTCCATATGAAGCCTGATATGATTTTAAACCTTCTCTAAAAAATCTCAAAGTGTTTGGATGCTTGTTCTTTGTTTACGCTCCTCAGATCAAAAGCGATAAACTAGATAAAAAGTCAAAAGCATACATCTTTGTTGGTTATAGCACAATCTTTAAGGCTTATATAATTTTCCAACCAAACATTAGGAAAATTTTGATAAGCAGAGATGTGCATTTCACGGAGAATGATGAGTGGGATTGGGAAGGAAAGCAATTAACTTTGATTCTTGACCAAGCTCTAAAATTGCAAATCAAAGAAGAAGAGATGTTTAGTGAAATTCCTGTTAGAGGTATAAGACCATTTCTAATATTTATCAGAGATGTAATATGGCTATACTTGAACCTGCAGATTTTTGGAAAGATGAGAAGGATCCAAAATGTGTTACTATAAGGAAGGAAGAGCTTAAGATGATTGAAAAAAGTTAGACTTAGAAGTTGGTAAAAAGACTTGAGAAAGAAAGGTGATTATAGTAGAGTGGCTATTTAAAATCAAGTTAAATCCTGATGGCTCACTCAACAAGCATAAAGTCAGACTTATTGTGAAAGGGTATGCTCAAATTTTTAGTTTTGATTTTCTAACACTTTTGCTTCTATTCCTAGACTAGATACAATTAGGTTGTTGCTTGCAATGGGTACACAAAATAGTTGGAAAGTCTATCAAGTTGATATTAAATTAGCCTTTCTAAATAGCTTTCTTAAGGAGGAGATATACCTTGAGCAGCCTAATGGATTTGCAATCAAAGGGCATGAAGATGATGTGTATTTGCTTAAGAAAGCCTTATATGTCTTAAAACAAGCACCTAGAGCCTGATATAGTAGAATTGATGAGCATTTGATTCAAGACGACATGAAGTCTGCTCCATGACAAGAATCTGCCAATGAAGTTCTTTGCAGAAGCAAAAAATACTGTAGTTTACTTACAAAGTAGATTATTCATAAGAGCACTGCAAGATCAAACTCCATTCGAGGCATGGTATAGTTACAAACCATCTATGAGCTTTCTTAAAGTGTTTGGATGTCTATGTTTTACTTATGTTCCACAGATAAAGAGAGATAAGCTTGATAAGAAGGTGTTGCTAGGAATTTTTATAGGCTATAGTACTTTTTCAGAAGCCTATAAAATATACCAGCCTCAAACTGGAAAGATTATTATAAGCAGAGATGTGTATTTTGTGGAGGAGAAAGAATGGTGTTGGCATGGTCAGAAGAGTTTGGCTCTAATGAGAGAGCCACAATTTGAGATACTTCAAGATGAACTTGTGGATGATGTTCATATTAGAAATAATAGATCACTTGATGATGTTTACTAGAGGTGCAATATTGCCTGATGTGAACCTGCAAGCTATGCTGAAGCCAAGCTAGACCAGAATTGGATATTTGCAGTGCAAGAGGAGCTCTTTATGATCGAGAAAAACAACACTTAGGAGCTGGTGGATAGAATTTAAATAGAAATATTATAAGGGTCAAGTGGGTGTTTAGAACAAAGTTGAATGCTGATAGAGCTATCAACAAGTAAAAGGCTAGGCTCATAGTAAAAGGATATGCTTAAACTCTTGGTGTGGACTACTCATACACGTGTGCACTAGTTGCAAGAATTGATATCATCCAACTTCTTTTAGCTATTGCAATGTAGAACAACTAGAAGGTTTTTCAACATGATGTTAAGTCTACAGTCTTGAATAGTTTTATATAGGAAGAGATTTATATAGAGCAGCCTGAAGTTTATGCAAAAAAGGGGGAAGAGGAAAAAGTTTATCTTCTTAAAAAAGAATTTTATAGCCTAAAATAGGCTCCAAGAGCCTGGTACAGTAGAATAGATAAATACTTGCTAAACTTGAGCTTTGAGAAGAGCCTTTCTAAATCAACTTTGTACATCAAGAAGAAAGGAGCTTATTGTACATCAAGAAGAAAGGAGCTTATATTCTTATTGTCTCTCTTTATGTGGATGATTTATTAGTGACAAGGAATAACACAAAACTTGTGAAAAAATTCAAACAAGAAATGATTGAATTTTTTGAAACGACTGATCTGGGACTTATAAATTTCTCTCATGGAATGGAAATCAGACAAGAAGAACATGAAATCTTTATATGTCAGCAGAAATATACCAAAGAGATTCTGAAAAAAATTCAAGGTTGAAGATTGCAAAGAAATTAGCACTCCTATGAATCAAAAGGAGAAACTCATCAAGGAAGATGGAGCTACCAAAGTTAATGAAGCCTACTTTAGAACAATGATTGGTTGTTTGTTATATGCAATTAGACTTGATATCTTAAATGTTGTATATGCTTTATCTCATTTTATGCAGTGTCTAAGTGAAAATCATCTTAAAGCTGCCAAAGCAGTGCTCAGATTTGTCAAAGGAACTTATGATTATGGTGTTAAGTTCACAAGTAGCAAGGTCTTCAAGCTTGTTGGATTTTCAAAGAGTGATTGGGGTGGTTGCATTGATGATATGAAGAGCACATTAGGTTACTATTTTACACTTGGTTCAGGATTTTTCTCTTGGAGTTCAAAGAAGCAAGAGATTGTTGCTCATTCTAATAATGAGGTAGAGTTTATTGCTGCTACTGTTGCTATCAATCAAGTTTTATGGATGAGGAAAATTTTATTTGATTTGAAATTGGAGTAGAAAGAAGGCACAAAGATCAAAGTAGATAATCAAGCTGCCATTTCCATTTTAAACAATCCATTGTTCCATAGCAAAACCAAGCACTTCAACATTAAGTTGTTCTTTTTAAGGGATGTTCAGAAAGATGGTGAAGTTGTTTTGGTTCATTGCAAAACTAAAGATCAAATTACGAAAGTTTTTACCAAGCCATTGCCTGTAAGCAAGTTTGATAAGCTGCGAGCAAGACTTAGAGTCTGCAAGTCTTAAGGCAAGAGGAGTGTTGAAACATGTTTTAGGTTTCTAGTAAAACTAGGAGTTAGTTCCTACTTTTTAGGACCGTTATTTTCTTGTTTTAAAGTTGTTGATTACGTTGCTAGTGGTTTAGATTATGTCATATTTCTAAGATGACGGGGTAGTGATCTACTAGTGGTTTGCTACTGCCTATTTATAAATGTAAGATTTGCATTTCAATGAATTTAAGTCAGTGCCCCCAGTTTAAGAATATACTTGCAACTTTCATTTCTTTTTCTCCTACTCTCAAAGAACGTTTAAACTTCACTCCTTTGTTACTTTACATCAAATACATTTCTTTTGGATAAGGAGACAATTTATAGTTGTTATATTTTAAATGGACACTAAATAAACCTCGATTATACTACCATTAAACTAGGTTATAACTGACTTTACCGGTAATCACCTACATCATTGTATGAGCTTTTAGATCATAACCCCGAAATAATACAATTTTCTTGAACCTTAAAAAGAAGAATGCATATTTGTAACCATAACATCGTCCAAGTTCCTTTATCAACTGCATAAATATTCAAACAGTCGCATAAAAGTAATGAACAATGGAAGAAGGAATTCCAGGTCCTTGTTTATACAATAAAGGACTTGCACACATGAGCAAGATGTAGTAAGATAGAATCACATGGCTTGGTGCTAATAATACATTGATTCTAAGGATTGCATGTGTTCGTATCAGAGAAGTTGAGAAAAGGAGCAATGGGCAGAAAAGGAACAGTGAAGAAAAGATGTAATTTGCAGATGAGAGAGCTTGGCAATATTGGTTGATAACAAAAGAGAAACCATCGCCGTTTCTTGAGAATATAATAATCTGCTTTTATCTATTATTCTTTAGCCAATCTATAATGCCCTTTTCTGATTCAGTTAGATCCTGCTCCTTCTTCCCTTTCAAAGCTCCCTCCACATAGTCAAAGTAATCCTTGTAGTTCCGCTTGTAATAGCTATCCAATCTCTGAGAACAACAAAACATCAACTGTTAATTGGGGAAGCCGAATCATTGGTGGGTAGTGATGCTCCAAAACACAGCCATTCTGATGACCGAAAAATAAGGTTTAGTCGTCTGTCAAGAATTGGTAACTAAACACAAGTGTGTATCATACTAGCATGGGCAAAATTAAAAACGGTAACTTCCAACAGCATTATATATCAACTACTAGTGTGATTTTAAGAGCAATAAGAGAACAAGAAAAAATGAACTGTTACTTTTGAGAAGCTCAGTCTTGGAGTCACTGATTGGATAAGCACCAACCATAGCAGCTAGGAGAATACCTCTTCTTCCAATTTCGGTGGCAGTTGTTGAAGAAGCTGTAGAGGGTCTATTGCCTTCTCTTCTATGAACTGCATGAACATTGGACGAAGTATACTTGTTCACTGTAACAGTCAATGCCATCAACACACTTTGAGATATCGAACTCATCTGTTACCATTAGTCACACAGTACACAGTTCCTCTCTCGTTCTCTTACAACCACAGCCACTGGTCTCTTCTGGTTTGTGGATAATGGAGTTTTACGGACCTATCCTCTTTTCACTCATGTCCAAATATCCTTTTCTAATGTCAGAGACTTTCCCGCAAATATCATATAATATGGACCTTTTTCCATAGCCAGGTCCACAATGTAAATAAGTTGATGTTAATTCTCAAGCACATCAAAAGTATGGTCTTGCAACTGAGGCAACTACTTTGTTTAAGTCTGACCAATACTGATTGTCGTACACTAGCGACATATTTAGCAAGCTAATTTACCATCAACTTCAGACGTTGAGAAGATTCCAACTCTCAATCTCTTATGGGAAGTGCCTGATAACACCCGAGGACTTATTGCCACGTTATTTGCTTATGTAGCAAATTTATTTTAATCAACCTATGTGAAAACAGAGGACTGCCACGAAAAGTGCAACTCTCTTTTCAATGGTCTCACGGGCACAGACAGCATACTTCTCATTCTCTTTTCTATACATACAACGTAACCAATAATCTATGCTATTTAACAATATAAGCTAAAAACATTAGATACAAGTAAATGATAATTAAAACATAGATATTAAAATAAAGCTAAAAATTTAACATAATTAATTTTTAAATATATTATCAAAAATAAAAATGATATAACTATCCAAACATAATAATTTAATTGTTCAGTTTTAGTAATGAAGATATTCAACTATGTCATAATAATAATTTTTTAATAAAAATAACTAGTGAGATACAAGTATTAAAATCATTTATAACCACTACAACAAAATGAGAATTAGCGACGGAAAAGAAACTATTGCAAATTACCCATCGAAATCTAATTTCTGTCGGTAAAATTGTAAAAAAAAATTTTATTTTGCGATGGTACTAATATCCATCGCTAAATATGAAAAATTTAATTATCTTGACAAAATTTGCGATGGGCTTTACCGACTGTATCAAATGCCCGTCTATAAAAAAAGCGGGAATTGTTGGCGGAATTAAAAAGTTTTGGGTTTGTCGACGGAAAATTTCCATCGGTAAATTTTCAAGTTAGATGTCATCGTCTACTTCGGCTTTAGAATTTTAAAGTTAATGAAAACGACGTTGTTTGGTTTAACATCAAACGACGTCATATATTAAACGACGTCGTTTTCTTTAACTTTAAACTCACTCGACAGAAAAGAAACCGTTGCAAATTACCAACAAAAATCCAATTTTCTTCGGTAAAATTGTCGAAATTTTTTTTGTTTTGCGGCGGTACTAATATCTTCTAAATACAGAGGGAAATCATGCTGACAAAATTTGTGACAGACTTTACTGACAGTATCAAATGCCTGTCAGTAAAGAAGGCGTGAATTGTTGGTGGAATTAAATAATTTTGGGTTTATCGATGGAAAATTTTTGTCTGTAAATACTGTCGATAAATTTTGAAGATGAATGTCGTTGTTTGCTTCGGCCTTAGCATTTTAAAGTTAATGAAAATGACGTCGTTTTCTTTGTTTAAACTCACCCGATGTCTTCACCACTACAAGAAAACGAGAATTAGCGACGGAAAAGAAACTGTTGCAAATTACTGATGGAAATCTAATTTCCGTTTATAAAATTGTCAGGAACAATTTCGTTTAGCGGCAGTACTAACACTACAAGAAAAATATCATTTAGCGACAGAAATTATCAACGAAAAATGTTTGGATTTCATTGGCAATAAAAATTTGCAACGAAATATTCCGACGGACAAAAGACGTCAAAAAACGGTTGTCGGTAAATTTACCGATAGAAATTGGATTTTCGTTGGTAATTTTACCGACGGAAATCCAATTTTTGTAGGTAATTTTACCTACAATTAATCTTTATTCTGTCGGTAAATATCTTACATTTTACCAACAATTTTCAGTGTTCTGTCGGTAAATATAATGGATTTTAGCGATGTAATTCTATTTTTCGTCGGTAAATAATTTTAATTTAAAAAAAAAAAACCCGGCATTAAATTTAAGCGATCTGCTATGCTTATGCATACCAATATGGCTTTACCTATTCAAATGCTCTATAATGAAGATTTTTACAGGCTATGACTTGTGTAGAAGACTTGACACAACTTCTTTGTTCTACTACCAACAATTTTAATGGGAGCTAGAAACAATGTTCTGAACTGTTTAGCTACCAGCAATTTTAATGGGAGCTAGAAACAATGTTCTGAACTGTTTAGCTTCTTTAAACATCCACAGAAAGAAGAAGAATTTTATGCTAATCTTTTAACAGTATTGAGGATCAACATATGTAGAATTTTGTTTGTAAAACTAGAATAGATTTAAATACTCACTTGAGCTTGATAAGGACAAAGTTGTCTTTATGTTATATGAAAAAACACATGACAGTAGTTGCAAAAATACATCCCCCGAAAGATACCATGACAATGGCCGGAGAAGACAACGCTAGAAAAGGAGTCCACAATAAAGAAACCGGAGAGAAGAAAACCAAAGAGGAGACGCAGGAAGAAGGAAGAAGAAGACACAGGTGGAGGGGAGATGTCGGGTGAGTTTGAATAAAGAATTTACCAACATAAATTTTTATAGGTAAACTCAAAAAAAATTTATTCCGCCAATATTTTTCACCTTTTTACCGACGGACCTCTTATAGCGACGTTAAATCTTTTACTGTCGGAATTTACTGATGAAAATTTTCGTAGGTAAACTCAAAATTATTTTATTTCGCCAGTAATTCCCGCTGAAATATATCGCAAAATTTATCGGGTTAATTTTCCTCCATATTTAGCAACAGGTATTAGTATCGTTGCTAATTCTCACTTTTCTTGTAGTTAATTACTGATGTCCATATTTTTCCATCGCTAACGTTCATCGCAAATTTTTCCACGACAATTTCCATCCATATTTAGCTATGGTAGTAGTACCGTCATTAAATTAATCAATTTTAGTGATGGAAATATGCGTTCTGTTGTTAATTTCCAACGGTTTCTTTTCTGTCGCTAAGTTTTCGTCGCTAATCCACAATTTTCTTGTAGTGTAATATCGGTCGCTAAATATGGAGGGAAATTATCCTGGAAGAATTTGCGACGGACTTTGCGGACGGTACCAAATGCTCGTCGATAAAGAAAGTGGAAATTGTTAGCGGAATTAAAAAGCTTTTGGTTTATAAAAGGAAAATCTACAAAAAAATTTCAGTTAAACATCGTCATCTGCTTGAGCTTTAGTGTTTTAAAGTTAATGAAAACGACATTGTTTTCTTTAACTTTAAACTCACCCGATGGAAAAGAAACTGACGGAAAAGAAATCATTGCAAAATACCAATGGAAATCCAATTTTTGTCAGTAAAATTGTCGGGAAAAATTTCGTTTAGCGACGGTTCTAATATCTGTCACTAAATACGGAGGGAAATCATCTCAGTAAAATTTGCGACAGATTTTACCGACAGTATCAAATGTTCGTTCGTAAAGAAGGCGAGAGAATTGTTAGCGGCATTAAAAAGTGTTGGGTTTTTCGAAGGAAAATTTCTGTCAGTAAATTTCGTTGTAAATTTTGAAGTTAAACGTTGTCATTTGCTTCGGCTTTAGTGTTTTAAAGTTAATGAAAAAGAAGTCGTTTGGGTAAACCAAACAACGTTGCTTTCTTTAACTTTAAACTCACCCGATGTCTTCACTACTACAAGAAAATGGGAATTAGCGACGGAAAATTACCGATGGAAAAGAAACCATTGCAAATTACAGACAGAAATCTAATTTCGGTTAGTAAAATTGTCAGAAAAAATTTCATTTTGTGGCGATACTAATATCCGTTGCTAAATACAGAAGGAAATCATGGCGATACTATTGTTATTGCTGATTCCTTAAAATTTGTTAAATGATTTTATTAAATGATGGAAATTGTTATTGATTATATTAAATGATATGATTAAATTCCTTATTATTATTAATTTTTTAAGAAAAAATTATATGTTTATTATTATTAATTTTCTCAAGA
>JANIHY010000209.1:62992631-63010535 GCA_027479065.1 Erythroxylum brevipes | reverse complement strand
AGAGTGACAGTGTTAAGCCCAAGTAGTTGGGTCTCGGATCCAACAGTTGGGGTCCGGTCTCCGGGTCGAGTCCCGACTTCTGTGGTATCAGAGTAGTTGGGATCCGGCCTACGGATCGGGGTTCCAACATATCCCCCACTCCTCTACACTAAGAGACACACTCGACGTGTTATTCCACTGCTCGGCCAAAGGATACCTCCATGGCCAGAATTCGGAGAAGGATCTTGGGGGCTTCACAAAGAAATACTTCGTCCGCCAAGCAGAGACTTTCGAAGCTGTTCCGGCCGGGCGATATCTGGCGTCTTTATACTGTAGAAAAGTGATCCCAGCCCCAGAGCTCGGACTCTGGCCCATCCTCAAAAAATGACGCAAGATGCCAATCGTGGGAAAATGACCGAATTGATGGTACAACAACGTCAGACCATTAATGAACCTCCAGCTATTCGGAGGAATTTGGTTCGGCATCAGCTGATACGTGGCGCACACCTCATCAATAATCGGGGCGTATGGGAGCCTCATACCACCAACCTAGAAAAAACTATCGGAAACAACGAAATATCCACTCAAGTTGCTATGGATTCGCTCGTGCCTCAGGGCCAGCAGGGGTCCCCAAGACGTGGGGATGTTATACCTCAGAACCGACCGATTCAACTCCCCCACGGTCATCTTTGATTCATTCCTCGGCGGCGCCTCCACAACCAGCCCATCCTTCTTTTCTCTCGCCGATATTTCTTCAACACCCTCCACCAGACTTCTAGCACTGGCCGTCGACATGCTTACCGAGAAGAGGATTTTTGGAAAAGAAAATCTTAGAGGAGAAGACGAAGAAAAAGGACGTACTTATTTAGTGATTAGAAATAGGGAAATCGGACGACGAAGTGAAAGAAATTTCCAAGAACCGTGAACGAGAAAGAGCAAGTGAAAGCAAAGCGTAAGCTGGAAAACGAAAGCAAAAGGTAAAAAACTCTGCAACTCATCGAATCTGAGTACTTATAGAGGGCCGGTAGAAGGAACACCAATCAGAGCTCGACACGTGGAGAAAATCCGAGCAAGCTTGGACACACGGCAGAATCCGAGCCAAGGAGAATTAGGGTTATTCAGAGTATGGAGCGGGGCGACGGTTGAGAGGACGCGCATGACAGCTGCACAACGGTTACAAGGACGATACGCTTCAGATTCTGAAAAGCTGTCAGAGGGCACGCGCTGTTGACAATAAATGCTCCACGCGATCACTAATGATGACCACCCGATCTGCTTGGCGTGAGCTTTTATGAAACAAGTGCCGATGCCAGCTGACTGGGATACTCGACCGATCGACCACCTTACGAGCTGTCCCGCATACGAGCTACAACGTCAATGCCCGACCGATCGACCACCTTACGAGCTGTCTCATAGACGAGCTACAAAATCCTAACATACTCCTCCGACCCTTCTCTTCGCTCAGATTTCAGGAGTAGGGGGCTTATGGTCGGGTCGGTCGTGCTGGGCCTGAACCCAGTCAAAACGACCCGTGGGCCGATCGGTCCATTCTTCAAAGATCAATCTCATACCTAATGGCTATATCAAGCCCAAGCCCAAGCCCGATCCATGCTCTCCTCAACTCATCCGCATGTGAGAGACCTCCATGTACACGTAAAGACCTAAACCTAGTTACTGCTCCATATATAAGGTATAATTCCATCTTAATAGAGGAATCTTCGAGCTAGAATTCACTTATTCAGCAATAGACTTCATGGATCTAAACGGCAACGTTCAGCCTCGCCAGAATCCGGCATAACCAAATGCTATGTGGCAAAGAGATAATTAACTTTTTTGATGGAGTATGAGGTTTTAAGAGAAAAAGGAAAGAAGACTCGCTGATTATTTATTAGGCAGAGCCAAAGACATAATATTGGATCAATAATATTTAGCCTGTTCACATCTTAATGTTACGAATAAACCCCATAATAACTAATTAATTAAAGTATGTCATTTGAGTTAGCAAAATCTTGTTAATGTAAAATTTAGGGCATCAGATTTTCCGTATTATTTAACATGTTCTAATCCTTTTTCCATTTCAAAAAGATATTATTTTGGATTTATTTACAGATAAAACGATGTTGTTCTGAAGCGAAATCAATATTGGAACGAGTTAAGTCGTATAATGTCCGAATTCAAAATTCATTAACTCCTTGTACTATTCTATTTAAAGAAAAGTACGAAAAGGTTGAAAGGTTGAGTTGATTGTGATTAGGACATACGGGCTACCAGAAAGACGTGGATTATAAAACATCCAAGTAAAACTCTACCATTAATTGGCAGACGTTTAGTTTGAAAGTTCCATGCAGCATTGCATCTTCAGATCATATATATGCACCAAGTCAACAATCAATTAATTTTGTTCCTACCAAGTACACAAGGTGGTTATGGTATTAGAAGAGTCTACCATAATAGTTGGTTTGGTTTCATTAACTCTTACGAAATGAACGATCATTCCTTGAGTTTTAAACAAAGAATATAATAAAGACCATTGAGAAAAGTATAATAAAAGGAATGAGTCTAAACTAAGCTTTACCAATTATAGTTGTCAAGGAGAGACTCCATAATCTGAAGTCTCCAACAAAAGCTTGTGGACTTGATCTTCATTTTTCATATGCACACATTTGTGTTTGTATATATACATATCTTTTTGAATGGTAGATAAGCTGGTGGTGACGAGAACTGTTTTAGTCAACAACGATGCACGCACCAGGTAGAAACGGTGAACACTCAGAAATGAAAGATCATTACGTTATTTTTATGTAACTTTATAATAACATTTTTATTCATAGATAGGTCAATTGTAGCCGTGGTAAAGCTCTACAATTTATTTGACCTGAAGGCTTGGAGTCCTGAATTTCTGGAAAGACTAGAGCGGCAGTTGCGTCAACAGATGAGAAAGAAAATGGTTTCAGATGATGTAAGAATCAACTTCAGCCTACGTCATACATTTTGATTTCTTTTGTCGTAAGTTTAAATTGGATATGTACTAAGTTACCTGGATCGATGCTTCAGAAGAATCTGAACATTATCAAACCAAAATATAAAAAAAGACTAATCAAGCAAGTAGCTTCATGAAATCATAGACTATACTTGGCTTTTGAGCTTTCTGTTTACTGATTCAATATCAACCAAAAATTCTAAGTAACCTAATGGACATAAGCAATCAACAAAGAGTAAAGTTAAAAAGAAATTAAAATGTCAAAAAATAAGCCACCTACACTCCTTAAGATAATCTACTTATACTCTATTGAACAACAACAACAACATCTGTTCCATTGATATAGATCCTCTGCAGAGATCTAATAATACACAATTTTATTCTTAGTTAATAGAGTAACTATTTCAATACTTATACCCTATTCAATGAACATAATTTGTTTAGTTATATGAGAAAATAGGATATTGGTTAACATACATATCTATGCAAAGTCTGAAGATATTTCATAATATGCAACTTTATCCTTAACAAATAGAAAAGTAACTTTTCTGATAATTATACCGTATTAAATTAACATAATTTATTTAGTTACAGGAGAAAAAAAGGTATTAATATATCATATATATATCAAACTCTGCTAGAAAGCAAAATGATGCGAGAAAAGTTCACGGGTTGTATTTCTTGGTATAAACATAATCAAGATGAGCTGTAAGCGATCTTCTCAGCAAGCATTCATCTTCGCCGACTCCGACACAACTCTCTTCCACTTGAACCTGCTCTTCTTTCTCAACATCCTTCACGAAAGAACAAGCACTGTTGTATTATCGAAACGGGCATAACCATGAAAGAGTTAATGATGTTGCTTAATGAAATTAGCTCACCCCATATTCATTTTCCGTCCGAGTTGCTTCCGAGAAGACAGGTACCGGCCGGATGGCATAGGTAACGGTTATGGAGAAGAGGACGAAGGCTATGAGGCAATATGTCCTGATCTTGTGAGGCATAATTTGTTCTTTGCTCTCTGGAAATGACAACGAAACAGGAAAGTTGGAGGGGAGAAACTAGCTCTACGAGGTTAATTTAACGATCTGTTATATGTGCTTATATATAGCTCTAGGAGGTTAATCACCATTTTAATTACTTAGTGATAATTAATTGTTGATTAGTTTGACATCATCGTTCCTTGACAAGTTATTATGTTCTAGAATTACGGGTTAACTTCAAGCTCAATCAAAACTTTGTCTTTCTTTTGATAATTGACATTGGAAAGGTCCATGTAACACGATGATTTGGGCATCGGTACCGTAGGATTTGATTCGTTGGTCGTGCACCTTTTACTTCGCCCCCCTGAAAGAGTCTTCTCGGGGGATTTTGCTTGTTGGACGTCATTTTAGCTTTGTCAGCTATCTGCCTCAAAAAATTTTTATTGTTTTAGTGATATATATTAAAATTTTGGAGTCAATACTCGCAAAGACTATTCTAAATTTCTAGCTTTTTACTGTTTTAGGTAAGCTTATAGATGGAGTAGTTAAACATTAACGTCAGGGATGGATCCAGGGGGCTAGCAAATGCTATAGCCCTGCAAAACTTTTTTTTTTTCAGAATATATATATATTATAAACTAAGTAGGACTATAGCTCTTACAAAATTAAGTTCCTTGCCCCCAAGACTAAAATCTTGGATTCGTCACTGATTAATGTATGAATCATCGTCGTCAGGCTACAATACAAAGTTTTTGTCTTAAATGCCTTACGTCGAACATGAACAACCTACGTTTAATTTCTCCAAATGGATTAATTGAATACATATAACTTAGCACAAAATCCGATATTGCTAATTAGAAAATGGAAAAGATTAGTAGTTTAGAGGGCCGTGAAGTTGTTATTGAAAATAAAAAAATTTAATATCGAAAAAAGTTTAATATTTATTAAAAACACTAAAAAAAGTAATTGATTGAATTTACAAAGAATATCGAAGATACTTAAATATATATTATCTTCTTTAAGAATAGTATTTGATTTTTAATCTAATCTCCCCTTATATTAAAATCAACTTAGATGAGCAATTTTTATCTCTTTTCTTATTTTTCTCTCATAAATTTAACAATCTTTTATTAAGAGCTTTCATTAAACATAACCATATAAAAATTATCAATAATTAAATTAAAATATTTTTCAGTTTTAAGGTAAATATCATCAATTATAATTTTCAACAAATATGTGTTATTAAATTAAGAATGCAATTTTCATATCATATGAATTAGATCATAATTATTATTTTGTTTAATATGCATGTCTATAATATACAATAATGGAAGATATCTGAAAATGATACCTCTATCCCGGCTATATATGTTATCTGTTTCACCTTATTTCGAAGATGTAATTTGTGATATAACCCCTATTGAATGCTATGAAGTATAGAGATATATGAATTTTTGAAGAGAAAAGGAAAGAAGACTCGCTGATTATTCATTCGGCAGAGCCAAAGACGAAAGGCAAAAGGCGTTGGAGACTCTACACAGATCAGAAAGTACTTTGAATTAAATGGATACATGAGTATCGCATTCAAGACTCGAACTTTTGGCAAACCTCTTTTTCAACGAAGGCCTCTTGGATTCCTATTCAAATGATGAAACTGCGTAATACTATCTACCCTTGGATCAAGCATAAGATAGGTAATGGAAAAAAAGAACATGATTTTAGTTTGATAACTGGTCGAGTTTTAGCCCCATTATTTTCACTCCAGAATTGAATCATTTAAGAAATCGTTTACTTTTGAATTTTAAATTCTCATCTTTGATCTCCATTGGTGAATGGAAAGGACACATTCAGGGTTTTGATAATCTTGTGCAACTCCCTCCCCAGTTGATTAATGTATCTACTCTTGATAATCATTTGGACTCTCAACTCAAATGGTCAATTTTCAAACAAATAATCTTGCTATCAACTTTTTATTAGCAGACTTCCCTATGTTCCTGGTTTGATCTTCTCTGGATCCAAAGGCCTCTGTTATCACTTGGTTGGCGATTAGAAACAAGCTCAAGATCAAAAGTCAATGGCATGATAATATTGATACTACTTGTGTTCTATGTAAGTTAGAAGGAGAAGATAGAAACCATCCCTTTTTTCTATGTGGATACTCTAATGCAGTTTGAAGCAGGATTCTACATCTAATCTTAATGGGCAACTTCTTGTATGATTAAGAGCAAACAATGAATGGGTTTGATAAAGAGAAGATGAGAGACGCGTAGAAAGAACACTCCAGAAATTAAACCAAAAACGACATCATACAACAAAAGAATTCTCTAGAATATGGGTATATTAGGTCATAATCCATCAGATACATATGAAGCTCAAATAATAACTCAAGCCTATTTGTAGTCTGTATCTACTATTCTCAGCTGTGCAAAAGTTGTTACAAATTTGTTATAGTTCGGACTACCTCTAGATACTTCTACTATATTCCTAAAACATGCCTATAAATATAGGCAATTAGTCATCAATAAAACTAGCTAGATAAATATTCTACTTTTTTACAACATAATTTTATCATGGTATCGGAGCATACCTTCTTTTGTTTTTCCTCTTCTTAGCCGACTCCAATACCTCTCCTTACCCTGACGTAGATTTTGTGCACTCATGTCCGAGCCATCTTATGCCAATGTAGCTAGCAACCAAACTCAAGCACAGATCCAAAAACCCTAAGACCACCCAACCTCACCATATTACATTCACCATAATGAAAACCCCTCTCTTATTCTGGTATCTTCTCTTATGACAGGACCCAACTATCATTCATGGTCTAGGTCAATGAGAATGGGCCTATTATAAAAAAAAGCTAAAATTTATAAATGGTAGTATTGTTATGCCAAACAAAAATGATCCTACTTATGTATATTGGGAAAGATGCAATACCATGGTATTATCCTGGCTAATGCGCTTAGCCAATGAGTCCATCGCTTAAAGTGTCATTTGGTTTGATTTAGCAGCTGACCTTATGTGAGGCAATAGAAAAATGAATACTTATCAGTCAAGAGACGGGTTCAAATCTAAATCCAAATCTGTCAATCATGTAGAAACTCACCTTGAACCTATCACAGTTGCTAGAAATGCCACTCCAAACACACACAAAGAAGCATCTTAATCCAATTTCAACTTAACATTAGAAGAATATTGTCAGTTGAAGGATTTACTGAACAAAGACAAGGATGTCTCACACAACTCAGTCACCATACCTCAAGTTAACACACTTACGAAAGATATCAAAGGTACATCTCTATCTGCCAAATCTTCCTTATGATCCTATACTTGGATTTTGGATTTGGGAGCCACAGATCATATTGTCTACAGTCTGCATTTATTAACTAAATATACCATAGCTTATAATCTAATAGTAAGACTCCCCAATGTCAACATGTACCTGTCACACACATTAACTCAGTACATATTTCTTCTCTTGTTCTAACAAATGTTCTTTATGTTCCTTTCTTTTCTCTCAACCTAATTTCCATTAGTCAACTTACTTCATTCTCACATTGCAAACTGACATTTACCAAATATTCATGTGTTATTCAGGAACTCAACACTTTGAAGATGATTGGTTTTGCTAAGCATTATAATGGACTTTATTATCTTACCCTCTACCACAAGCCCATTTTGTTACACATCACTCACACTAACTTTAGCTTAAACACCTAGGACATCTTTCAAATGCAAGACTCAAATTGTTATCTAGCATAGACAATTTTGTTATTTTTCAGAGTGTTGTTCAATGTGAAACTTGCCACTTTTCGAAGCAAAAAAAGGTTACCTTTTATTTAAGTTCTTCCATTGCTTCCTCTTACTTTGACATTGTGCATGTTGACATTTGGGGGCCTTACCACACAGTTTCCATTCATGGCTGTTGATTTTTCTTAACCATTGTTGATGATCACAGCCGTATGATTTGGGTATATTTAATGAAACATAAGTCAGAAATTAGAGACTTAATCAAAAATTTCTCTATTTATGTAGAGTGACAATTCATAAAATAAATAAAATGCATAAAAAGTGACCAAGGAGTTGAATTTTCAATGACTAGTTTTTTTTTTGCCAAGAATGTTGTTTTGCATGAAACCACCTATATTGAGATACGTCAACAAAATGGGTTGAACGAAAGCATCAACACATTGTTAGTGTGGCAAGAGCTATCAAATTTTAGGCCAACCTTCCAACTAAGTTTTAATCAGAATGTGTTTTACATACAGTTTTTTATTAATCGGATTCCTACTCATCTTTTATCAAACAAATCTCCTTATTTAGTTATATTCGGTACTAATCCTACTCTTACACATTTAAGAGTGTTTAGTTGTCTCTGCTTTGCTCCCACTAAAGAAGCAAACAGAGGGAAGTTAGGTATCATGGCAAGAAAGGCTATTTTTCTTGGTTTTTCTACAGGAACAAAAGGTTACAAACTTTTTGATCTAGACACCAAACAATTCTTCTTATCAAGGGATGTCATTTTCTATTAAGATTTTTTTCTCTTTCAGGATCTTACCTACCATAGTTCTATCATACCACACCCAATCCGACCCTCAACTAATGGTTCCCCTCTTTATGATGTCCCTCAAGCACCAACTGATTCTGAGCCATCTACCTCATCTCAACCTACACCTCAACCTCGATGTTCTACTAGACAAACTCAACCACCATCCTATTTAATTGAATATATCTGTCCTACATTGTCTCACACCTCTCCTACAATAACCTATCCTCAACATAAAAATATTTTTCTCTAGTTCTTGTAGCTTTGATAGAACCTACAACTTATCATAAAGCTATGCAACACACTGAATGGCAAGGAGAAATGAATGCAGAATTAAAGGCTTTAATTCAAAATGAAACTTGGGAACTCACCTACTTACCTCTTGGAAAATCAGCAGTTGATTATAAATAAGTATATCGTTATGAATTCAATCTGGATGGTTGAATTCACCGATGGAAAAGCAGACTTGTGGCAAAGGGTTTTACATAGAAAGCTAGTTTGGACTACAACGAGACCTTTTCTCTCGTGGTCAAGCATACTACTATTCTCCTGTTACTTGCTCTCACTGCATCTTAAGACTAGCACCTTCACCAGTTTGACATCAACAATGCCTTCCTTCATGGAGATCTCCACAAAGAAGTCTACATGAAGCGCCCCCCACCCCCCAAAACTTCCTTTACCTGATTCAAAAATGGTCTGTAAGTTAAATAAAAGCATATATGGACTTAAACAAGCTAGTAGACAGTGGCATGAAAAACTCACCTCTGCTTTACTTTCAATTGGGTTCAAGTAGTCTGCCTCATATCACTCCATGTTCACAAAGACTGAAAACAATATTTTGATCATACTTTTGATTTATGTCAATGATATACTATTAGCTAGCAAAGACTTAAATCTAATCAAAAACACTAAAGATTTTCTAAATCTTACCTTTCAGATCAAAGACCTTAGTGTTGCCAAGTACTTTCTTGGCTTGGAGCTAGCTAAATCATCTCTCGACATCAATCTCTCTCAAAGAAAATACACCCTGGACTTGTTGACTAAAGCTGGCTTCTTGGAATGCAAACCTCTATCTATGTTGATAGTAACACTTACAAAATTGACGGTCGATGGAGAACCCTACACTGACATCACAGGTTATCACCGCCTTATTAGGAAGCTTTTATACTTGACCATAACACGACTAGACATTAGCTTTGTCGTTCAACAATTCTCTCAATTTCTAGACAAACCTACAAAAATACATATGCAAGCACTCAGTGAGTTTTATGATACCTTAAAAAAGCTCCCAGCCAAGCCACAACAAAAAGCAAGCATTTCCAAACCTTTCAAGAAAATGAACTTTCTTTCTTTCGTCATATTATACCACAACAAAAAGCAAGCCTTTCCAAAGCTTTCAACTTTTCACTCTTTCCTTACTTTACTTTACCTAAACTCGAAGGGATTCCTAAAACCTTAGAAAATAAAGGGCATGACTCTCTCACTATAAAATTATAAATCGGAGGTTTTTTACTTTCACACTTGCAAAATTACAATCCAAATATTCATCTTAAACTCAAATCTGCACAACTTCTCAACCACTGATAGATAAATCAATTACATTTCATCGAAGCTACAGATCAAGATAACTGTTAAAGGCATTTTTATCATTAGAATTAATGACATTTTTCCTTAATTTCTAGATTAATTATTGGGTTTTATATATATTCTCCTTGTAAAATTGCTTGGTTCACTTGAATTTGTATTTATAATTGTCCTATTTAATTTGTAAGAAATGCACTTGATTTTAGTTGTAAAAGACCACAACTGTCCAAGGCAAAATGCTGGTAGAAAAAAAAGAGAGCATTAAATGACGCTATAGTTAGACATTTGATTATGGAGAAAATTGACAGTTGGCGGCGCAGGGATAAGAAAGTAGTCAAAGGAAAATTTGCTAGAGGGCTCATCCAAGGGACTACCACGCATGCAAGGAGAGATCTCTCCAAGAAAATAACGCAAATCACCAAATCATTGAGACAACTGGTGGAGTGGTTCAAGACAAAGAGAAAACAAACTAATTCGCGTTGAGAGGACAGGAGCAGCAGGCGTGAACACCAAAAAGCAAGGAGCATTCACGCGCATGAGGAGGGAGTTTCAACAAAAGTGGAGCTTAGAAGATTAACGTTACACCAAGGAGGGACCAGCTAGGGAGGGATGACGTGACACCACAAATTGAAAACTCTCCACTCAAAACCAAGATCAACGTTATACAAAAAGAAGCCAAGGATTCAGCCACCAACGTTGAAAAAGAGAAAAGGAAAGAGGGCTCCACCAAGCTCTTAATCCAAGCTCTCCACTCACTCTCTACAAGCACCAACGACAACTCCATTTATTTTTGACAATTTAGCACTCAACAACGTGACACATAAGGGGCTCCATTCATTGATTAATTTTTTTCATTCCTCTCCATTTATTCGGTAGGAGCTCTCAATACTCCACTCACTTTACACTTTGAGCATCAACGTTACAATACCAAGAGAGGGCCCTAAGTGACCCACCATTTTTAAGCTATCGAACGTTACAAACCAGGGGATTCTTGGAGCATTAATGTGATAACAAAAAAACATAGGAGTGAACACCACTCAGCTATTAGAGAGAAGCAAGCACGTAGGAGGTAGACTAGGCATAGTAACACAGTGACGCAGAAAAAGGATTATTTCTTCTCTGTTTCATTATTTAATTTCTCCTGATGTTGTTTGCTAAGCATAATTTATGTGGTTTTCGTCTTACCACGAGTGAGTAATTTTCTCAAAGTTTCAAGGTTGGGCTGAAGCTTTTAGCTAATTTACAATCCAAATATTCATCTTAAACTCAAATCTGCACAACTTCTCAACCACTGATAGATAAATCAATTACATTTCATCGAAGCTACAGATCAAGATAACTAAATCAAGAAAAAAGATAACCTCACCATAAAATTTTAAAAGATAAAAAAATCTTGAAAAATCAGTTGCATATCAAAAAAGGATATCGAAATCAAGAAAATAAAAGTATTGAAGTATATTATTTGAGTTAACAAAATCTTGTTAATGTAAAGTCAGTGCCTCTTGTACTATTTTCTTTTTATATAATGAAGGGAAATAACAAGACAGATTACATGCTAGGTCGTGGGTACCTGACCCCCGACACATCTTCTTCTAGGAGAGGTAGGCAACCACTCGGAGGGTACTCAAAGCTAGTGATTCATAGGGAAAATTGTCCTGCAAAGTGTGCAAGTCAGTCCGCACTCCTATTACCCTCACGATAAATATGTCAGAGAGTGACAACCTAATTATGAGAAATCAACTCGTGGATGCCCAAAACAAATGGGTTGGAAGAAGTAGCTCACAACTGTGGAGAAGAGAGCAGATTCGTCACAGTGCTCGAGTCCACCTCTAGCACAATATGGCGGTACCCTAAAGCCCAAGCGAGCCGAAGACCAGAAAGGACCCCCCAAAATTTCGCACCCAACGGGAAACACCCCCCAACGTTCTGGACAAAGCCGCTCAACCAAGTGTCTGTGCTGTCTCGCAGTAGCCCACCTGCAATAGAAGAATTACTGGATCCTATGAAAGCACCATTATTTAAAGAAAAGTACTAAAGGTTGACTTAATTTGTAATTAAGACATGCGAGCAACTAGAAAGATGTGGGTCCTAAATCATCCAAGTAAAACTCTACCATGAGCACGCATTGAATTTGAAGGTTCCATGCAGCGTTGCATCTTCTGAGCATACATATGCACTATGTCAACAATCAATTAATTTTGTCCCTACCAAGTACACATGGTGGTTATGGTATTAGAAGAGTCTACCGCTTATAACTAACATGGTTTGGTTTAATTAACTTTTACGAAACGAACGATCATTCCTTGAGATTTAAACAAAGTATATATATAATAAAGACAATTGAGAAAAGTATAATAATAGGAATGAGTCTAAACTAAGCTTCACCAATTATAGTGTCAAGGTGTGACTCCATAATCTGATGTCTCCAACAAAAGCTCATGTATCGATTTTTCATATGCAGATATATTTGTGTTTGTATATACATATCTTTTCGTATGGTATATAAGCTGGTGGTGACGAGAATTGTTTTAATTAACAATGATGCACGCGCTACATGGCATTACAATTTCAAATTTTAAGAATATTTTTGGCAAGTTTTAGTACATAGAAACGGTGAACACTCAGAAACGAAAGATCAATATGTTATTTTAATGTAACTTTATAAGAACATTTTAGTCGTGGCCTGAAGGCTTGGAGTCCTGAATTTCTGGTAAGAGTAGAGCGGCTGTTGCGTCAACAGAGAAGAAAATGGTTTCAGATGACATAAGAATCAACTTCAGCCTGTGTCATACATTTTGATTTCTTTTGACCTATGATTAAATTGGATATACTAAGATATCTGGATCAATGCTTCTGAAGAATTTGAACAATTTCTAACCTCTGAAAAAAAAGGCATCTGATCAAGCAAGTAGCTTCGTGAAATCATAGACTATACTTGGCTTATAAGTTTTCAGTTTACTAATTCAATATCAACCAAAAAGCTGAGTAATCTAATGGACTTAAGCAATCAATAAAGAGCAAAGTTAAAAAGAAATCTAAATGTCAACAAAAAAAAATGTTCACTGGCATGCATCGGAAATGCAATATCCACCTAAGCTATTTAACATCAACTACTTATACACTATTGAATGAACATAGTTTGTTTAGTTACAGGAGAAAAAAAAGGTTTTTAATATAACATCAACATCAAAATCTGCTAGAAAGAAAAATGATGCAAGAAAATCTGCGGAGTTCACGGGTGATGTTTCTCGGTATAGACATAATCAAGATGAGCTGCAAGTGATCTTCTCAGCAAGCATTCGTCTTCGCCAGCTCCAACACAACTCTCTTCCACTTGAACCTGCTCTTCTTTCTCAACATGATTCAAGAAAGAACAAACATGCTTGAATTATCAAAATGGACATAATCATGAAAGAATTAATGATGTTGCTTAACGTTAACGAAATTAGCTCACCCCATATTCAATTTCCGTCGGAGTTGCTTCCGAGAAGGCAGGCACCGGCCGGATGGCATAGTTAACGGTTATGGAGAAGAGGACGAATGCCATGAGGCAACACGTCCTGATCTTGTGAGCCATAATTTGTTCTTTGCTCTCTGGAAATGACAACGGAACAGGAAAGTTGGAGGGGAGAAACTATAGCTCTACGAGGTTAATCTAACGAAGTGTTATATGTACTTATAAAGAATAGTGACTAACATCCTGAAAGAACTTGTTTAGAGAACACAATATTTTCATATATGTAACGTTGTTGATAATTCATTGTTGTTTAGTTTGACGTCCTCGTTCGTTGACAAGTTCTAGAACTACCGCTTAAATGCTTAATAAAAGAAATTTTCTTCCTTTTGACAATTGACATTGGAAGCCTCCACGTGCTATGATGATTTGGACATTGTTAACGTAGGATTTGATTCGTTGGTAAAATACCTTTTACTTCGCCCCCTGAAGAAGTCTTCTGGGAGGATTTTGCTTGTTGGGCTTCAATTTAGCTGATCAGCTACCTATCTAAATTTTTATGATTGTTTGTAAGGTATGACTATTCTAAGTTTCTCATTTTACTGTTTTAGATAAGCTTTGATGGTTAAATACTATTCGAGTCATCATCACCAGGCTATAGTACAAAGTTTTTGTTTTGGTAAATATACCTTAAGTCGAACATGGACAACCTACATTTAATTTCTCCAAGTAATGGACTAATTAAACAAAGTTTGTTTAGTTTTAACAAGTTTGTTTAATTAGTCCGTGAAAACATGAATTACAAGTGTACCTTTTCCTTATGGTCGGACTTAAGATCAACCATGTCAACTGGGCATGGGACATGAGTTACAGATCAAAGAGATATGGTATATATAAGATCAGTATCTTGGCAGAAGACATGATTGAGTCACCACTATCCATTTAGAGATTGGTTTTTGTCATAATAACAGTAGCCCATACAGGACCATTACAAGAGGCATAACATAAATGATAATTGAGTTGCAACCGTACGTGGGGAGCAGTATTATGGTGAAGTAGCATGCTTGTTCTGCTAAGTCAAATGATAAAAGATTCTGCCATTTAAAAACATCATCGAGTTTGGATCGACCCAAATCCTCTCTCTCAAATAAATCCTTCATTAGATCAAGCGCTCTGGTACGTAGCAAGAGTCACTCTTATGTTAGGTGGCGTAAGCGTTTACAGAGAAAAAGTAAGAGCATGATTCTTGGCGTTGAAAGGAACTTGGACAGCCTTTTGTCATTTCACGAGAAATTTCTTCCAATAAGTGTACGTATACCAATGAATGCATTCAATAGTCTCCCACCACGTTACAGGTCATATAATTTTAAATGATACCATTGGATCTTTTCTTTGCCTTAAGAACACATTGAGGGGTGATTTTCAGCTTGGCACGAATTTTACTTTTTGATGACAATAATTAAATTTGCAATAGCAATTTCAAAGGAAGAGACTTATGCTACCTCTAAAATTTGATTTTCTTTTGCTTTGCATAAATGAGATGATGCGGCGACCACTACAAGAAAAATGTCGTTTAGCGACGGATATTATCGACGGAAAACTTAAGGATTCTGTCGGAAAGACTGATTGGTGACGAAATTTATCGACGGACAAAGGTGTTGTAAAACTACCGTAGGCAATAATTTTTGAGAAATAACAGAAAGTCGGTCGGTAATTCTGTTTACCGACTGACATTCTGTTATTTCTCAGAAATTATTACCTACGTACCGACAAATGTTTCATGTAACTGTTCTGTTATTTCTCAAAAATTATTACCGACGTACCGACAAATGTTTCATGTAACTGTCAGTTAATATACCGATAGTTGTTTATTCAATCGACCATTGATAATTTTGACAGTCAAGATTTTTCCGTCGGCAGATTTACAGATGGTATTGGTTATTCCGTCAGTAATTTTATTACAACATTATTGATGGTTATGATTGTTCTAACGGTGATCTTATCGGCAGTTTTTCTACAACAAATCTTGTCAATAAAGTTGGCGACAGGTTGTCAATATTACCAATGGTTTGTTGTGTTTCGTCAGTAAATATAATTAATTTTACTGACGTACTTTTTTCATAAGTAAATATTTTTAAAAACTTTAAAATCTCATCATTAAATTTTATTTGATGATCTTATGGTTGATGCATAATTTAAGCAGTTATGAATTATCTGTGCATAATATTTTGATTTTTTATACATTTAATTTTTTAAAAGAGAAAGTTGATTGATGATATAAAGTTAAAATTATCTTAATTGATAATTAAAAACATTAAATTGTACATAATAATTATTTATAATTTAAATGAAATGACTACAAGTACATTATCGATTTAGTGATCGCAGATACACTGATTGTTGCAAAGAAGTGCTACCATTTTCCTTCAACTCATCCATCTTATTACGGAGCTGAGCAATGTACTCCATTAGCTGTTGCAACTGAATTGCCAATGTCTGTACCATGCTTTGAAGCTCATTGACTTCATTAGTTGTCAACCACCTACTAGATGTTGTTGTTATTAGACGTGGAAGATTATAAATAACATGTGTTCGTAAATGAATCTAAGCCGAATATTTTTCTACAACGATCCTTGCTACCTAATATTGTTAGACTATTTAATGTCCCATTTGACTTATAGATTTGAATCCCATAAAAATCACCCAAGATAATGGTTATTGGGTATTAAATGTTGGAACCCCTCTCCGGTGAGTCGCGTGCCCGATGTCCTACGTGACATTTGGACGCGCATCTCACGAGGGAGGGATTCCTCACCACGAAGAAACCTCAAATTGAACTTAATTTTAATGTCATCCAAACAAATCTTGGTAATTTTACCCTAATTTTCTTCCAATAAAATTTGATCTGCTTAGGGCCCACAATTAAATCCGATTCCTAAGCTAAAATGAAATTCCATATCTCTAGGTTACATAGAATTAGAAATCGCCTCAATCGGATCTCTATAGATCACAAAATCGCCCAAAAATGGATTTATATCCAATCCGTCACATAAATGACTCGCTTTAATACCATCCGTAAAGTCTGACCAAAACCCGTCACTCTCATTTTACTAAAAAGGGGTAAAATTTTTTTTACAAATCCAACGCTTCGAAAACCGAGTGAATCCGAGGCCAAACGAAAAAGTTACAAGCAAAAGAGTGAGAGGACATTCAGAGATTAGGCGTGGGCACGTCTAAGAGATTTAGAGACTAGACGTGGCCACGTCTAAGGATGAAGTCTGGATTTGTAGGAAAATTTCAGAGTTTACAAACATCATAACTTTTGCTCCCGAAGTCCAAAATTCATAAATTTGGTATCAATAAAAAGGTAAAAGGAAGCTCTACAACTTCCTAGAAGGATTTAAACACTAATTTAGCCATTAAGAGGGTCATAATTTGCTTCAAAGTTGCTGCTATAAAAAAAATTCCAATTTCCCTACACAATGCCAAGAATTTGAGAATTCATATCTTTTAGCTCACAAGTCAAAAAATGTCACATTTTACCTCATTGGAAAGATAACAAGATGGCCTACAAGTTTCATGAAGGGAGTAAAAATCAATTCGGTCATTAGGAGAGGTAAAAACACACTTAAAATTTCAGCCTAAATGAAAAACCAATGGAACAGTAATTTGACAGAATAAACAGTAACTGTCAATTTCTCAACCTCATAACTTTTTATTCCTAACTCCGATAATTGGAAATCATACCTCATTTTAAAGATAGAAAGATAATCTACATTTTCTATGAAGAAATTAAAAATCAAAACTGTCTCTAAGAGGGTAAAAAACCCATCCAAAGCTACTGCAAAATTTCAATCCTTATCAACAGTAACTGAAAACTTTCAGCCCTCATAACTCTTTCATTTTAAGTCCGATTGTGACAAACTTTATGTTGTTGGAAAGATCTAAACATGTTCTACATTCTTCAAGAAGAAAACCCAAACTATTTCAAGCTCTAAAGTGGTCCAAAACCTAGGTGAAGTTGCTGCCCAATTTTAGGAAAAATTGGACAGCACCTCCCCTATTAAGTCACTAACCAAACTCTTCAATTCAATTCATCTCGACTCAAGTACCTGCATGAAAACTCAATATCCAATGGCAGCAACACACTCCTAGGCTTCTAAATATTTCTCAACCATAAGGCAATCTCACTCCTAAGCATCTACTCATTTCCAATCCATAAAGTCACAGGAAAGACATCAAGACAACAGTATTTGTACATGTTTGTACCTTGTATTTTGGGTTTTAGCTTATTGGAAATGGTCTATGGCTTGTATTGCCATTAGAGTATTGTAAACATTTGGTCCCTAATGTATCTTGGGTCATGACCTTGTTTAAGACT
>JANIHY010000209.1:62893083-62909973 GCA_027479065.1 Erythroxylum brevipes | reverse complement strand
AATTTTTGTGGACCATAATAAATGAATTTGGGAAAAAAGGAGTTAAAATTAAAAGAAATAAGTAGTATTAAAAATATATTAGATAGTATGTATTTATTAATTTACTTTCTATCTTAAATTTTTCGAATAGGAAGTTTCTTATTTTCACTAATTAGGATTAAATGGAACGTCACATGAAACTCTTCGTTTCTATCCCATTTTGTTCTATTCTATTACGAAATCTTCAACCAAACGATGAAAGTGTGTTACGTTTCATCCCGTTTCATTATCAATTCTTCAACCAAACAAGACCTAAAGGGTATTAATTAAACTTGACATTGTTAGTGGTTTCTTATTTGGCTTTTTAAAATGTGTTTGACTTATTTTATTACATATTTAGCTTCGGTTGTTATGGGTCATTCCTTGTTAATTTTTTGAAACAGTAAAAGAACATATTAAAAGAAAAGAAAAGAATTATGAGTCAAAGTATAGAACAACCATGATCTTTCTATACTCTTACTAACACCATCAATCATCATCATTACAAAATAATGAAATTAGAACTTAGATCAATTTGTATTTCTGCATGGTATTACACAAAAGGAGTTAATTGAACCAAATTCTTACAATTTACTTTTCTCAATTTGGTATTTACAATTTTGTGATTTCCTTATCACCACTTTCGATTATTCAATTAGCCATGATCTCTATTGTTTTCCAAGCTTACAAAGCATCTTGAATTCCTCTCTTTCTATATCTTATTCATGATCCTAGGGTTATGATGTATATAAGGATGTCGCCTTTGGAATTTTATCTTCATGCAACCATTTTAGGAATTCAACATCAATTAAATTGTAGTGTTATAAGTGACATAATTCTATAACTTTCCTCTATATGCTAAATGAATAGGCGTAACCAAAGAAAAGATGCTTTAGACTTTCAAGATTCTAATTGTATAATGTGCATAAACTAGAGAGGCTAAGGAAGCTTAATTTGTGCATTCTTAGAAATCTTATCATTATTGTTATCCACATAATGAAAGAAACTTTAAGAAATAAGAATGTGTTAGATTACTCCATCCCATGCCATTTTTCACCTCTTGGACTTAAGATTTCTCTGCAAGATTTATTATTAGGCTCCTTATTATAGTTTCACAACCAATAATAGCTGTCTTCTCTTCCAAAATTAGGATTATAGTTGGGAATAACTTGAGCCAAGCCTATAGGGAGTTCACCCATTAGTTAGAACACATAGTTGGAAGGTCTTGAATACGAGCCAACATTGAGGAATTAATTAGTGAACTTATATTACTTTAAGTATCAAAGAATAATGGGGCCTTTTCTCCATTGCCTATTTTACATATGATGTAGCTCACAAAAGTCTTACTTAGCTTAAGCAATTGAGATATGAAGTAAGAATGTGAAGGGTTTTCTTTAATTTCCCATATACTTTCCCTTATTAAGAAATAAGTATAGACCCATCTAATCTACAAGGATTCTTTGTCATTTAGCAATCTCCAAAGCCTCTTTCATAGTTATAGGTTACATTATGTTTTAGTGGGTAATTTAGCATGTTTCTAGTTGTTAATTATATGATTTGTGCATATTTAGGTTTAGAATTGTGTTAGTGTGATTATGTGTTTGTGTTTTTGAGTGTTATGTGGTTTTGAGCATGATATCGGGCATTAGTTTTGTGTATTTTAGGTGTTTGGATGGGTTTGTTAATGATTGAGATCAAGTAAAAAAGACTAGAGAATATTTGGAGAAAGCTCGGAGGAGGATGATAAAAGTCAAATTTTAACTGTCACAATTATGACTCATTAGCCACGATCATGATAGGAGAGATGATAGACATGATGACTGCTTCTGAACTTAATTTTTTGAGGGTTATTTTAGACATTTGGGTCTACTTAAAACGTAGTCTTTATCCTAAAAAGCCCTAGGACTATAAAAGATAAAAGAATGACCTAATCTAGGAGAGCCTCCATTTGTAACATTTGGAAAGAGCCAAGGAAGAGAGAGAAGAAGAGAGAAGAAAAAGGAGTTGCTGCTGCTGCTGCCACTCCTAGTTCACTCTAAGTGAACTTCTTTGTTTCATCTTGTTATTTCTTTCATTTGATGTATAAGACGGATATGATAATGAAGAATTTGGGTTTAAGGATGTTCTAGACACTTTTAGGGATTTGTTCTTGAATCAATGTTAATTTGATTGCTTTTGATGTTAATGTGTTGGGTATTATGATTGTTTGTTGTATTTGCATGGTTCGGTATTGAATCGAGAGAGTTAACCAATGGCAAAATGATTAAGATGGATAATGAGAGTTAAACAATCTAATAGATCTTACAAACAATCAAATCAGTAATTTATATGAAGAGAGACCTCATGTGAGGACTCAATTATCTATTAGAGTGCTTAAATTCTAATTGGATGTATGGGTTGTTTGCTAATTGAGAGATTACAAATTCCTTAATTCAATTCAACTAGGGTTTATGATTTATGGTTAAAGATTATAACTTGAGAGAGAATAATCCACCTTTCGAAGGTCTAGGACCGATATCAAATTAACTCAAAAGTGATTTTAGCATTAGATGATATGATAAATCCCATTCTCTTATTATTGGTTAATCTTCCCCGTTTGAATTTTCAATTGTTAATTGGTTGTGTTTAATTTTGATTTCTATATGTTAGTTTTACAATTTCACTTTCAATCAATCCATATTCAATTGCTTAATTTTCTGTTCATTTTGATTGTCATTTTAATTATACTTTTAGGCCTTAGATAAATTAGGATTCGATGAGTTCACTAATTCCTCGTGGGATCTACATCTCATATACTATGCTTACATCTCGTGCACTTGTAAAATATTTAGGATTTTATAAGATTAAAACTTGCTCAATAAGTTTTTGGCGTCATTGCCAGGAAATTAGTTTAAGACTTTGTGAATTCCTTTGTTTTAAGGAATTATTATCCTTTCTTGTGATTGTGGTACCCAATCATAAGAAATTAAAAAAAGGAAGTTTCGATGCAAAGTTGAAGACATATCAATGTGGACATGATAAAGCAATTATGAGGAATCTAAAAAGTTAAATGTCAAGAAAAGATGAAAAGAATGATGATGGAGGAAATAAATCATAGAGAGCCAAGGATCCTTATGGACTTTATGAGCCCAGGGTTCAATGTCTATTATCAAGGACTTTCATGATCACTAGTGCAAGGGACACACAATTTGTTTAAAGGGATGGCAAAGGCACAATTTAGTTAGAGAAGTAATCATCCTTATTTGTATACTTACAATCCAGATTGGTAGAACCACCTATATTTCTTTTGGTTTAACATTGCAAGAACTCAAATAGGAATTCAAAGCCTGCTAGGATTTCAGCAAGATGAGTCTAGTTTATGGAATTCAAAATTGGACAAGATCATGGACAAGACTATAAGTTTGAATAAGGCTCATAAGAGGCTAGAAGGAAAGTTCGAAGGAGTAATGGAAGATTATGCCTCTTCTATTCAGAACCTATAGGTTCAAATGGGCTAACTTACCAATACATTCTATAAGAGAAGTGTGGAAAACTTTCTGAACAACATGGATAAAAATTTAATAGAACAATTTAAGGTTATCACACTCAGGAGTAATAAAGAGCTAAAATAACTAATGGAAAAATAAACTAAACCCTACTTTGTAGAAGAACAAGAGAAGAAGAATAAGGATGAAGAAAAGAATGAAGATCTTCCATACAATCCTCCTCTGCCTTATCTACCGAAAATACCATTTCCACAAAGACTTTAGAAGAACAAACCATTCGCAAGGCTCGTGGAAAAGCTAAAGAATTGGTAAAGTTACTTGTCTTTTATGAAAGTGTTGAAAAGCAAGCCTAAGTACACAAAGTTCTTTAAAGACATATTATCTGTCAAGCGAACTTTGGATGATAATCAAATAGTAGCCATGACGGAAACCTCCAACTCCTTAATTACCAACCATATGTCCTCACAATTGATAGATTTAGGTAGCAGGGAGCTTTTCAATACCCTGTGTAGTTGGTAATTTATAGATTTTAAAATGTTTATATAACTTAGGTATAAGTATATACCTTTGTCAAAATTTAGGGAAGTGAGGCTACGAGATGTAAAGCCAAGATCTATGTGTATTCCATTGGTAGATCAATTGATAAAGAAATTGTTTGGCGTGGTGGAGGATATACCTGTAAAAGTGGACAAGTTTATCATGCCTATGGATTTTGTAGTGCTAGACTTTGAAGAGGATCAAAACTATCCACTAATTCTAGACATACTATTTTTGACCACTGGAAAAGCTTTGTTAGATGTCTATGAAGACAATCTCATCCTTCGAATTGGAGATGAACAAATGAAATTCAATATGTTGGGCCCTAAATTTTTTTTATTAAGCATGATTTAAATTCTTTTGAGGTCTTTGTGGCTTAATTATTTTGGAGCAATTATCATGCCAACGTTAGGAGGATTTATTGTTTGAATTGATGGAATTAAAGTGTAAATGAAGTAAGAATGCATGAGAAGCAATCTTGGTAGATCACTTAAGTTTAAAGGTTATAAGGCATAAGTAGGAGGGCATAAGGGTCATCTTACAATCATTAAGAGTGTAAGTTAGAAGAAGAAGATTTTGGCTTGTTTGAGAAGAGGATAGCATTATGGAAGAGAGGAAGAAGAAGAGAAAAAGAGAAAAGCTAAGGGCTTTTGAAAATCTTGAAGAGTTTGAAGAATTTGGAGCTTAAGCAAGTAAGTTATGCTTTAAATAGCATGAATATGGTTAAATGAAGTTGATATGTGTAGGGTGTTGTTAATGAATGATGTATGAAAATGTTTTAATCTTTTAGGGTTAAGGATCAAGATAGATTTTGATGTTTTTGTTTATGATATTGTGTTGAAATGAGCTTGGAAATGAAGTAAAAGAGTTGGTTTAAAGTTAAGATGGGTTATATTCGAAAGATGGGAAGTATATAGATGAAGAATGTGGAAGAATATCTTCAGAATGAATTTTTGGGAAGGTTTGCCATGGCGAACCTATGACTTCGCCGCGATGAACTCAAACATCTCTCGGTGGTGAACTTCTAATTTTGCCGTTGCGAAATCCATTTTTCCTGCTCAGATATGTTTTAGTATTTTAGACATAACTTTTGTTGTAGATGTACAAATTGAGTAATTTTTGATTTGGTGTAAACTAGAGGCATAGGGATACAAGTTTTATGAAGAAATGAAGTTTCAATTCAGTCTATAAGGATATCAAGTTTTGGAAGGAAGTTGAGCATAAAATAGTATCTCAGTGTAAGAGCAATCTGAAAATGCTTCGAGTGTAACTTTTGGATTATTGAACCAAATTGAATGATTTTGGTGTCATTGGAAACCTAATGAAGAATATGTTTCTAGAAGGACGTGTTGTCAAATTTATTCATTTACTTGATCATAATGATCATAAAAAATTTACCTGAAAGTATAGATTTTGAAAGGATTATAGTTCAATATTTGCTTTTTGATTATTGAAGCCTTATGAATTTCCTTTAAATATTGCTTAAATGAGAACTTGGTTTGTTATAGGAAACCAAGAGGAAAGATAACATTGAACTTGGATTGTCAAGCGAATTAGGTGGGTAATATATTTATAGTTGTTGTGTAGTATGGGCAAATTGTCCTGCTTGCTTGTATGCTATGTGTTAAATTGCTTGTTTTGAATTATGGAAATTGTTGAAAATGCATTGTAATTGTGATCATGTTATGCCTTGCAAAACATCATGGAACTTTGTATAAGTGAAAAGATGAGAAAGCATAAGAAGCAAGAGATTATGTAAATGCATGGAAATGAATTGAACATAAATTTGTTTGTGTTTGGGCAAGAGAGGAACGTTTCGTTAGTCACGTGCACGTCGACATATAGCTTTCTCCCGGCTGCCCGCTTGAGGCTACGAGATCTTGAGAAATTGGACTCGTTTTGTTCACAATATAAACTTCGATTCGTCCATTTTGTTCAACAGAAATCTCGAGCCATTTGTTGTGCATTCACCATTGATTTGTTAAGCATGGTGCATAATGGAGTGTTATGTTGTGGAATAAATTACATGACATGTTCTTTGTGATGACATCTTAGTAACTATAAGTTATGAGTTTCAACTTGTTGAGTATTGAATTGTTACATATATATGTAATTATGCTTGAATGTGTGGCTCAATGCCAATGACTATAAATGTATTAGCCACTGAGCTTCGCAACTCACCCCATTACCCTCCACTCCTCATGTGTAGAACAAGAAGATCGTTGATCCTTGCAAGGCATCAGAAACTCCAAGAAAGTTAAAAACTTTTGTACTAAGTTAGTGATTTTGTTAGCTTTATAAGCATGTCAACATTGATCATCCTTATGTATTTTGTTTTAAGTTTTGATATGTATTTTCTCAAACTCTTTGAATTAGTAAGGATATGATGAATTGAAATTCCATTTGTGTATGATTATGTTAGCTTGTGGATTACATTTGAATGTATGTGTGTGTTTAAAAAGTTTGTAAATTTTTAGATTTTGAGTGTTTCGCCTCAGCGAAGCCGAAGGTTGCCACGACGAACCTTTTCAACGGAGCCTTTGCCGTGACGAAGAACCACTTTCGCCGCGGTGAACCTTTCTGAAGGATTCTTCGCCACGACAAAGAATGAATTTCGCCATATCGAGCCCTCCTTCGCTGCCACGCTGTGATTCATTTTTTATATAAATGTGATATCTCTCACTTTGTTTCCCCCACCATTTCACGACCATCCTAAATAATCTTCTTAAAATTCGTCCCAAGACCCGAGTCAAACTTTGTTTGGTATCCGAATCGATTGTTGGGCTCCAAAAACGGGGCCCAACATCTTGTGGTATCAGATCTTAGGCTTTTTCCTATGCTTAGATTACATAATAGTATGAATTGTGTGCTATGTGAATATTTGTTGCATTGCGAATTGATTGATTGCATTAAGTGACATGCATACCATACATACATATAGGAAGTAAGATTGAATTGTAGCTAATTATTAGTGTTTCCATTGAAGGAGTAAGATCCCACCTCGTAGAAGGACACGAGAAATTCTGCAAGGATCAGTTGCACCTAACTCTCCGCTAAGAGAGGAGAGTATCGATGAGTCAGTAGCCCCAGGAAATATTAAGGCTTCTGTAGGGCAACGTAGTAAGCCCGTTCAATCGCCAACTCAAGAGTCACCTATTCTGCAGGAGCAAATACCTCCATTGGATCCAAGGATGTTCTAAGCCTTTGCTCAAGCATTTGTACATGCTATGGGTCAGATGCCACAAACTTCTGCTTCGGCCCCAGCTGAGAAGGATAAACAGTTTGATAAGTTGAGGAAATATAGAATAATAGACTTCTATGGGACCACTGACCCAGAGGAAGCTGAGAACTGGCTGAGAAAGACAGAAAGAGTACTGGATCATACGGAATGTGAGGATGGTGAGAAGGTTGTGTATGCTGCTAGCTTGCTTCAGGGAGATGCTCTACATTAGCGGGAGAGTGTGCCGGGGGAGTCAAATGAGACCGCCAATGCTCGCATGGATAGATTTCTTAGCAATGTATAAGAAGAAGTACTTGTCTGAGGTGTATATTCAGCAGAAGCAGAGGGAATTTCTGAGTCTCACCCAAAGGGAAATGACAGTAAGTGAGTATGAGCGTCGGTTTATACAGTTATCCTGATATGCAGCAGAGATGATGCTGAGTGAGGTGACTAAGTGCCGTAGGTTTGAATCGGGTTTGCATCTATCCATCAAAGAGAAAGTGGTGGTACAAAATTTTTGTAATTTTCAATAGCTGGTTGAAGCGACACTGATGGTTGAAAACATAGAGAACATAAAGAATGCTATGAACAAAAAGAGAAAGGGGAGAGAACAGTTCAAGAAGGGAGGTGGTACTCCTATGCCTGAAAGGAGTGCCAAGACCTTCCCTGGGCAATCTGAGGAGAGGAGTAGGGGTGCAAGTAAATTGAGATAGATAAGGACTGTTTCTCAGCAAGCCTTTACAGTGGGAGGCAACAGAAGGGGAGAAGGAAATGCATCGTCCATCCTCAAATGTGATCACTGCGGGAAACTCCATAGAGGGGAGTGCTATAGATTGACAGGAGCATGCTTCAACTGTGGAAAAAAAAAGGGCAATGGCTAGAGAGTGCCCTCAACAAGCAAGACAGGAGAAAACTCAAATGCAAGGTTCGAAGAAAACTGAGACTGTGGGACACAAGACTACGACCGAAGTGGGTAGTTCTGATGCAGCAAAAAGGGTGAATCTTCCAGGGAGACCAAGGGGGCAAGCACCGGCTAGGGTGTTTGCAATAACACAGAAGGATGCAAAGATCGCTCTAGAAGTTGTAACTAGTACGGTTAAACTGTTTGATGCTGATATTGTTGTTTTGATTGATCTGGGGTCCACCCACTCATTTGTTTCTTCATGTAGAACTATGTATGGTAAGAATGTGAGCTTGTTGGATACTCCTTTGATGGTGAGTACTCCAATCGGCCAGTATATTATTATTAGTCAAGTTTATAGAGACTGTGAGATATATATTGGTAAGGAACAGTTAGTAGTGGATTTGATGCCACTGAAAATGGGAGGCTTGGATGTAATTTTGGGCATGGACACATTAGAGAAGTGCAATGCCCATCTGGATTGTAAACAGAAGACAGTGGAGTTCGAATTGGACAATGGTAGAAAGGTGGTGTTTGTGGGAGACAGAAAAGTAAGCCCGCCTAGAATTGTTTCGGCTCTGATAGCAGAGAAGATGATGAGGAAAGGATATGGGGCATTTTTTGCCTATGTGGTAGACATAAGGGCAAATGGAGGGAAGTTAGAAGAAATACCTGTGGTTAGGGAATTCCTGGATGTATTTCTCGAGGAATTACCAGGACTACCACCACCTCGGGAGATTGAGTTTCCTATTGAACTTCTTCTGAGTACTGCACCGATTTTAATTTCGCCTTACCGAATAGCTCCGGCAGAATTGAAAGAGCTTAAGGAGGAATTGGAAGAGTTGTTGGAGAAAGGGTAAATTAGGCTGAGCTCTTTGTCTTGAGGAGCTTCGGTTCTTTTTGTGAAGAAGAAAGATGGATCGTTGAAGATGTGTGTGGACTACCGAAAGCCCAACCATGTTACTGTCAAGAACAGATATCCGCTCCCACGTATAGATGATTTGTTTGATCTGTTGCAAAGGGTAAAAGTCTTTTTCAAGGTAGACTTGATATTGGGTTACCATCAATTGAGGATAAAGGAGTTTGACGTGCCAAAGACTGCTTTTCGAACACGGTATGAACACTTTGAGTTCTTGGTCATGCCTTTTGGATTAACAAATACACCTGTAGTTTTCATGAATTTGATTAATCGAGTTTTTAAGTCCTTCTTAGACCAATTTATCATTGTCTTTATTGATGATATATTGGTTTATTCCAAGAGTAATAAGGAGCATGAAGAGCATTTAAGGATTGCCTTGGAGACATTGAGAAAGAATGAGTTGTATGCCAAATTTGACAAATGTGAATTTTGGCTAAGGGAAGTAGCATTCCTTGGACATGTAATTTCAGAGCAAGGAATGCATGTGGATTCGAGGAAGGTAGAAGCGGTTGTGAGATGGGAAGCACCAAAGAATGTAGTTGAAGTGAGAAGTTTATTGGGTTTAGTCGGATATTACGAGAGGTTTATGAAGGGCTTTTTGATAATAACATCTCTACTTAACAAATTGACGAGAACGAATCAGAATTTTTTGTGGACAGATGAATGTCAAAAGAGTTTTGAGGAGCTTAAGTACAGATTAACGAGTGCACCAATTTTGACTTTGCCTTCAGGACGTGATGAATATATAGTATATAGTGATGCCTCAAGGAAAGGATTGGGTTGTGTATTGATGTAAGGAGATAGAGTCATTGCTTATGCTTCTAGGCAATTAAAACCCTATGAGATAAATTATCTTACGCATGATTTGGAGTTAGCTGCTATAATCTTTGCATTGAAGATATGGAGACATTATTTTTATGGAGTTACTACTAAGGTATTTACAGACTATAAGAGTCTTAAGTATCTGATGAGCCAAAAAGAGTTGAATCTGAGACAGAGAAGATGGTTGGAATTACTGAAAGATTATGACCTGATGATAGACTATTACCCGGGGAAAGCTAATGTAGTACCAAATAAGACTAGTTATTTATATTAATAATATTATTAATATATATAGAATATGGCCACTAATTATACCAAATTCTAACATTCTCCCACTTGGCTTGATATTTCAAACTTTATTTTTAATAATATAAACATTAGGCACACCTAAACAAATCTCTTAAAATCTTCATGATTTATCTCAATATATAAACGACATAATGTCAGTTATGACAATTATACAATTCAATATAACATACTTCCTTCTATATACTACAACAGTAACAATCTATCAAGTCAAATAACATAAGTGATATATAAAAATCATAAAGGTCCATATTAATGTCCCATAGACAATTTTATTTCTTATTTAATAATGATTACATATACACATTGATAATAAATAATAAAATTGTCAATTAAAAACTTTTGTTAAGCTCAAGATTGCTAAAACATCATTAAACAATTCTTTCATTATAGTCTTTTTGAGACAATCATAATAGTCTTTGTTATCTATTTTGAAATATTGAAGTTTCTATCATATAGGATGCCTCTCCCATTTCTTTCATTTCAAAATTGTAAGAGAGAAAAACTTTAGTCTTTTTATAATATGTCCAATTCATTAACAAGTAAAATATCATTAATATATATAACTAAAAATATAAACTTACTCATAGCGATTTCTCGATAAATACAATGGTCAACAATGTTTTCTTGAAAACCAAAAGATGTTATGGTATTAATAAACTCAAAAAAATGTTTTTAAGTCTATATATTGATTTCTTAAGTTTGCACACCATGTGACCTTTTCCTTCTATAAAAAAATCTTCAGGTTGATCCACATAAGCTTGTTTCTCGAGATCATCATTAAAAAAATTAGTTTTCACAATCATTTGATGTAGCTCTAAATCAAATTGAGCCATTAATATCATAATTATTCTTAATGAGTCTTTATTTGAGGCAAGTGAAAAAGTCTTTTTGTAATCAATGCCATCCTTTTGAGCATAACCTTTGGCAACAAATCTAGCTTTATATTATAGGCAAATTGAATCACGTTTAGTCTTAAAGATCTATTTGCATCTCACTCGTTTAGATTCTTTTCGGAAATCAATAAGGTCCCAGACAGTATTTTGAGCTATTGAATTCATCTCATCTTTCATTTCATCAATCCATTTATAAGACTCATCATTGTATGTGGCTTACGAAAAAAAAACAAGATCCTTATTAGTGCCATAATCAAATTTTGACTCTTGTAAATAAACCATATAGTCATCAGGAATAAATGATCTCCTTATTCTTACAAGTTTTTTTAAAGCTACTCCACATGGTTCATTTTTGTCAATTAGTTGTAAGTTAACTTCTTCATGAGCTGTTGTCTTATCTAAAAGTTATCCAATATCATTTTGTTCTTCCAATACTAGGTCGATTTTTGGTATAGATGTGGATATTAGGACATTTATGGGTAATGGAACATCAAATCTTATTTCCATTAATATCCATAAAATGTTTTTTAGCACTCCCACTAACTTCAACATTTTCCATGAACTTGGCATTAATTGTTTCAACAATTCTTGGACTATAGCTTGGACAATAAAACCTATATCTTTTAGATTTCTCCAGGTAACTAATAAACTAACCACTAAGTATTCAAAAATCTATTTCTTTTCATGTGAGTTATAAACTTGCACTTTTATTAGACAACCCCAAACATATAGGTGCCTCATATTAGGTTTCCTTCTAGTCCTTAACTTCAAAAAAAATTAGAATTGTCTTACTAGGAATCCTATTCAGCAAATACACAACAGTTTTAAGTCCATACATCCACAAGGTTTTTGGTAATAAGGAATTACTCATCATAACCCTAATTATATCCATTTATGTACTATTACATCTTTCTACTACATCATTTAGTTGAGGTATGCTTGACATAATATGTTGTGCACATATATCATGCTTCTCTATAAACTTTGAAAATAGACCTAGACATTATCTTAATTCATCATATTTTCTATAATATTTACCATCTCTATTAGATCTTACAATTTTCACTTTTTCATCTAATTATCTTTCAACCTCCTTTAGAAACACCTCAAGGGTGTTTACAACTTAAGAATTTTTATTAATCAAATAGACATATCCATAATGTGAAAAATCTTTTATAAAGGTGATAAAGTACTTTTTTTCACTAAAGGATGGAGTGTTAAAAGGTCCACATATATTTGCATGTATAATTTTAAGGAGCTGAGTACTTCTTGTGGCTCCTTTTTTGTTATGCTTGGCTTGCTTTTCTTTAACGAAATCCACACATATATCGAAATTAGTAAAATCTAAATTCAGAAGAATTTCATTCTTTACCACTCTTTACCAATCTTTCTATGTTTCTTTGGTATGACTAAACATTTATGCCACATGTAAGTTGAATTATCATTCATTATGCTACACTTAATTCCAATGGTATGATAAATAGAAAATAGAATTTTATAAAAATTAACATTAAGTTTAAATCTACATAAACCATCTATAAGAATTCTACAACCAATGATAGGATTATGTTTAAATAAATTGAAATAACCATCACCAAACTTAAAGTAAACACACTTTCATCAAGTTTAGAAACATAAATGAAGTTTCTATAAATTAAAGGTTTATAGAGAGTTTCTATTAGATATAGATGATACTAATATTGGACTATAAGTCCCCACGACTTTAATTGGGACCTTCTTATGGTTTCCTATAAACAAAAAATTCTTAATTAAGTTTGTAGTTTGGATTATTAAGAATCCCTGCATAACATTAGAAACATGAATAATAGCATCATAATCAAACCACCAATTATTAGAAGGAGCTTCACTTAAGTTTTGTTTGAAACATACAAAAAGGTCAGATAAACCTTTCTTTTTAAACCAATCTTACGTTTTAGACAAATTTTCTAATAACATCTATCTTTTTTTACAAAAATGACACTTACCTGTATTTTGTTCCTTTTTGTCAACATTAGTAGTAACCTATTTTGTTTTATAAGCATTTTCTTCATAAATTTCTTAGCCTTTAACTTGTGAATCTTTCTAGCTCCTTAACCATCAAGGTTAATTGAATAAACTTTTTGATTCTTTAGCCTGGTTTCCTCCTAAATGAGCATACTGGACAATCCATTAACATTCAACTTGTCCTTTATAGTGTTGTAGTTAATTTTGAAAGGACCACACTTAGGAGGTAACAAGTTCATTATGAATTACACTAAGAAGGTATCATCAATTGTTATACCTATGGTCTTTAATTTATACAATATTTGTTATTTTTAACCCATGTTGCTGCATGCTCCGTGACCCATCAAACTTTATAGTCGCAAGTTTAGCTATTAGTGTACTAGCAAGAGGCTTGTCTGCAGAACGAAAATGCTCTTCCACAAATTTAAGGCATTCTTTAGCACTTTTAGTTTAAGAGATAATGGTCTTAATGTAGTTATCAATAATCCTTCGCATGTTTCTCATGCTTTATAATTTGTCTTCTTAACCTCATTGCTAGTTTTTGTAATAACAATAGGTTTTTTTTTCTAATAATGCTAAATCAAGATCTATAACACCTAATGAAAATTGACTTGTTTATACCATTAAGAGAAGTTTAAATCATTAAACACAACAACAAAAGAGACAAGTGTACAAAGAAAAATAGCTGTAAATACATAAATGTCCAAAAAATTATTTGATTCAACTAATTAAACATTTTAGAATAAACTATAGGTTCTCTTTAGGAAAACTGAACATATAATATCATAAATTTAATGTCGTATAAACATTATAAGGTAATCAAAAAAAAAATCATAAAATATAATCAATATCTTCGGATATATAACATATTTCACAAGCGAATGTTGATTTTCCTTTATTATGTTTATTAGTCTTAGAGTATTACTTTGAGTAAATTTTAAAATTCTATCAACTAATAAACAACATTTATCCAAATGATTAATTAAATAATAAGCATTACTATTTTATAAATAAATGACTATTTATATGCACAAAAAATTGCTTAATTAGTTTGATCTCTTTAGTAATTAAAAAACAATCCTTTTTCATAATGTCATGTATAAATTTAGCACATATAGCATAATTTTAAATTTTAATATTAACATACATAAAGCTGATAGTAGGCATAACTAGGAATGAAACAAATATTTCAGGCTAATCTCTAGGCACATAACCTGAAATCCAAGGGATTGGAGCTACTTGTCATATTTTGTCGATATCTAGGCATTGGCGGATTTATAATGGAGGCAAGTAGGGGCACTTCAACATATCCTTTATAAAAAATTTATTATTTTAAGTTTTCTCCTATAAAAAAATAATATTTTATTACTATTAAAATTGTGCCTCCATCCAAAAAAATTTCTGAACGTGCCCTTGGATCTCTGGATGTAGGTGCTCTTAAGCTCAAAAGCATTCCCAAATTTCAAAGCTTGTGGAATTGTTACGATCATTAGAGGTGAGCATTCGGGTAATTCGGGCCGAAAATTCACTATTCGGACCCGGCCCGAATTACTCGAATTTTTTTTCATCTTACCCGGCCCGAACTCGAACTTTTTTTTACCCGATCTTACCCGACCCGAATTACCCGAAATTTTGTTCGGCTTTACCCGAATTACCCGAAGTTTTTTATTTTTGATAATTAAAAAAAAAACTCGAAATTTTGTATTTTTATAACCTAATTAGGGTAATTGGACCGGCCCGAAATTTTTTAGAATTACCCGACCCCAGCCCGAAAATAATTCGGGTAATACCCCAATTATCCGAATTACCTGAAATTTGAAATTTTTTTACCCGAATTAATTCAGACCGGGCCGGATAATAGGGCCGGGCCGAATAATACTCACCCCTGACGATCACTCCTTATTGAAAAGTATGTTGCATAATGGACCAATGCCTAGTGCGTGTTTCTAGATAAACAAGCATAATATTCATCTGGGAACCACAAACTGGCAAATCTAAAAGATAGACATATCAGTGCTCCATAAGTCTGAAGATTTTTTTCATGCAATTTAAATGTATACCCCCCACTATAGAAGGAAAGCATAAGATATAATATGTAAGTGAAATAAAAGTGCATCTTACAAGTCATTTTTCACGTGCATATAACACTTTATGACTGTCTCTGTCTATTTAACTAGTGGACCTTAAACGTCCTCGTTGTTTAGTTTATAAACATATAATATGCGACCACCATCGAATAATGCAAGGTCCTCGGGAAACAACTAAAAAAAATATTTATTCTTTATTTATTTATAATACTTATCTACGCATATTTGAATATTAGCTAGAGAGTAGAGACTAGAGATATAATTTTTGTACAATTCAAAAATTGTGCTTTAAATAACATGATAATTTAATTTATTTGGGATTGTGGATCCAAATGTCGTTTCACTCATCACTGTGCTAAAAAAACTTGTGTTGTTGGGACCCCATTGTCTCAGTGGATGGTTCTTAATTATCACAAGTTGGAAAACGAAACATGGATAAGATCTCGTATCATGATTAGTGTACTGTATTTTATATATGAACTTCAACTTAAAAAAAACACCCTAAAGGTAGATAAGTTTGTTGCTAATATGCTTATTAGACTCCTCGATATCTATATCTTAATGTTCTGAGGACCCAGATTTCCTTTTGTTCGTGATCGAATAACATCATCTTGTAGATAAGTTGCATTAAATAGTATAAACAGTACCACCTGCAACATTAAGGATGAGAATATGATTATATAATATGACAAAAAAGATTTGGTGGAGGATGGTAATCTGGGGGAGAAGTTTTCTGCTTGATCAACTTAGCTCGAATTTACAATTGGATTACTTGTTTATTACCAACCTTGGAAATATAATATAATTTCTAGTACATAATTTTTTTTGGTTTTTCAGGAGGTGTCTCTATTGGGTCGAAACCGGTGATTAATCTTCTTTCGCTGCGTGATACATCCTATATTTGGGGGCAACAACTGATCCAGGAGTTCGCTGCATTCCTAAGGACAAAGATCGAACTTGGAACCATTTGGTTAAGCGATGAGGGTATGCGTCACTCACACTAACTCGCTGAATTTTAGTACATAATGAAAAAATATTTCGAGTTGAGTGTTGACCATTATTATGGTAACTGGTAAATGAGAAAACATCTTGCACTATAATTGGTATAAACATCTTCTTGCTTACGTAATGGATTGATTAAGTTTCAAATATGGAAATTAATGGCAGCGATCTTGGACCTAACTTCAAGGCTCAAGCATATTCTTTTGCATATCTCTGTAAAATTCGTATATTCTTTAATAAGGATAATCATTAATTTTCCATGGCATACTTATCAGACTTGAATGAAAACAGTTAGGCATCACAAGTTTGCTTTTGTGATAGAATGTTGAACAGTAAGTCTTCTCTATTTTGTTCTGAACATTTTGTTTGTTCCTTTAGAATAAAATCGGACAAAGAAAAAGGAGTGGAAGCCATATTTTCCTCCCAAAAAGCACAGCAAGTAGTTGGTTGACTATTCTTTTTAATCATGTTAAACATACAAGTAACAAGTTCTCTATAATTAGGACTATTGTTGAAATAGTATTGTGAATACAAATGTTATGAATAGATCAGTACTTTTTGATATATTAAAATAATAAACTATTTGATATTATATAAGAATATTGTAAAATTAATAAAAATAAAATTATTGTAATTAATAAAGTGAGTACATAAATATTTAGTAAATACATAATAATTTAAAAGATAAGAAAA
>JANIHY010000209.1:62867047-62891722 GCA_027479065.1 Erythroxylum brevipes | reverse complement strand
CTTGTGATAATTAAACCCTAAATTTATTGAAATGAGTAAGGTAAGGTTCCAAGAAAGTCATAAATCTTGATATACTTGATTACTCATTATTCTTGGTTCTTTACTTGAATCTCTTTAAAATCATCTTTAGATTGCATATGTGCTCTATTTTTATCTATTTTATTTATCCTTTGATTGTTCAATTGATTTAATTGGATTCTTTGTTCACTTCACTATCCATTGAATTTGATATTTCACATATTAACTTATTAATAACATGTTTTCTTGTTATCAAAATTATGAATTATAACCTCATTTGATTCAATAAAATGTTTTAAATTTTATTTACAATTGGTGTTGAGAATTGTTAAAGAGTAAAAGTGTCATAAACAAGGAATTTATTAATTGAATTATTAAAGTTAAAATAATCAATTATCATATAAATAATCTAATTTATATATGACTACATTGATTTATACATAATAATTAAAGATAAAAGTAAAATTATAAATGTATAAATTAAAATAATGATTCATGAGCAATCCCAAAATAACAAATTTACATTGAAGGCTGGTGTGCATGCATGCTTTTCAAAGCCATTGCCAGACTCATGCTTTCACCATCAAAGTTTTAGTTATCAAATCAAATCGTGAGACTTTAGCTCCAGCGTCCATGTCCAACTGGGTACCAAGAAAAAAAAAATTTTTAATCCACGAGGTGTTTTATGAGGGTTTCAATTATGAGAATGCACCTTTAAATTATCCATTTTTAGACTAATTTCCGCTCGCACTAGGTCAGCCTGTAAGGAGTAAAGAGCCAAACAGATTTTTTCATTCCTAGAACTCGAACTCGAAACCTCTAGTTAAGGGATGAGAGTGCTAAACCACTCACATCAACCTATTTGATTACCAAGAAATATATTAAAATCATGATTCATGAGCAATCCCAAAATAACAAATTTACACCGAAGGCTGGTGTGCACGCATGCTTTTCAAAACCATTGCCACACTCATGCTTTCACTATTAAAGTTCTAGTTATCTTATCAAATCGTGAGATTTTAGCTCCAACGTCCATGTCCAATTGGGTATCAAAAAATCATGATCTATATCAAATTAAATAGCACCGAATGCTAGGAGTTGGGAATCCATCAAATCAAAGATTTTCACATTGTTTATATGAACAATAGCACTTCTTCATTAAAAAAATTACGGCATGACTGCTTTAAGAATTGAGATATAAAGCGTAAGAATCTGGTAGATATGGAGATAATTTTTTGTGCTAATATTAAATTGCGTCAATTATATATTTATATTGCTTGGAATGATTTTGTGTGTATAACTAGTATAAAAAATAGTCAAGATTATGTATTATTGAATCTATATAAATTTTACGTGCCTGCGAAATTTAAATTGAGTGCTATTATTTTAGTTTTTACCGGGTATTATTGTTTTTGTATAATTACTATATCTTTGTATTACTAATTCGTGTATCTCTTCATTTCTTAAATTAAAATACATGAAATTATAAATTTGACATGCGCTTTTTTCATATAACATGCATGAAAATATTTATTATAATTTTATGAGGATTTAGAATAGGAAAATTTAAGGCTGTGTGAGAAAATTTTCTTGCTACTTGCAAATAGTTGTTCAAAGCAATTAACAGGAACAACAGATACGGTTCCTTTGATTTAGCTAATCTATATATGTAGGACGAGAGAGAGATAATCAATTATATGACTGATGACGGTTCGAAAGTAGTGGCAGGTAGTGTGGCTTCCCATAATGTAGATGATTCTATTGAGGAGACTGATAATCTACATCGGAGCAGCAAAAAAGTTAAGTGTTTTGCGGCGTGTGCCTCAGGAGCAGATAAAGAGGACATTGAAATGGAGACCCGTGATGAAGCGAGTCGTAAAAGCTCCTATAAAGATACTCTCACCAGATCGGTGCCTACTGTGCCGTTTCCCGAGGAGGAGGTACCGGAGGCAGTGTCCGAGGAGGACTCTGATGATGATGACCCGGATGACCCAGATTATCCCACCATTCATCTAACTCCTATTGATAAATAGCGGATTCGACGTGTCTGGGCCCATTCGTTGATTCTAAAAGTTCTAGGACGGCGTATTGGTTACCGCTTCCTTGTAGCGTCATTAAAGAAACAATGGAATTGACAATGTGATGTGGTGCTCGCAGACATGGGTAATGACTATTACTTAACAAAATTCCATTGTTTGGAGGACTACTGTAAGGTTTTGGAAGGGGGCCCTTAGATGGTGGCAGACCACATTCTCACCATGATGCACTGGCGTCCTAACTTTGATCCCTTTGCTGTGTCCATTGATAAAGCCACAGTGTGGGTTCGTATCCCTCACCTCCCCGTCGAATACTATGACAAGATTATCCTGACAAGGATCAGGAATAAGCTGGGCAGGACGATGCGGGTTGATGAAAGCATTGAAGCCAGTTCTCGGGCCAAATATGTGAGAATCAGTGTGGAGGTTGATTTAAGTAAGCCATTGATTGTGAAATTTCGTTTGCGATGCCGCATCTGGAAGGTGGAGTATGAAGGTCTCCATTTGGTGTGTTTTGGCTACGGTACGTATGGCCACCGTCACAACAACTGTCCCCTAGAGCCCTCACCTGTGGTGGCGCCGGATAATGGTGCAGCTCTGTCCCAGGAATCGGTGGTGCCACCTCCACCACAGAACCCTCCTCCATGTCCTAAACTAGAGGAAACTTACAGTGGCTGGATGTTGGTTCATCGCGCACCACGAGGAAGAACCCGTACTGCTACCCCATGAGGACAGTCCGCAGTTCGAGGTGGGACAGAAATTAATGGGAGGGAGGTCATGGCGGCTGCTGCTGCAACGCGTGGTCCTCAGGACAGAGGCAAGGCCATACAAGGTTCTCGAGTTACCATGTTGGTGGACAACTGTCCTGCTCTTGACAACAGTACGGTCGATGGCGTCAGTTCATCTCGAGAACCAGAGAGGAAACAACACCACTCTCCCAAAATGATGCGAGCCAACAATGGAACCAGAAATCTATCTGCTCCCCCAGCCAAAGTCAATTATTAGGCCCAATTGGTCTTACCAGCAAGCCCATCCCTGCGACCACGATGCAGGCCCCAACCCCGCAGCCTCAGTCACTTTTTAATTCTCTTGCCAGTGCACCTTGTCCTGCCTATCCCAATGACATGTGCTCGTCTCCACCTCCTTGCATTCAACCCATGCAGACTGAATGTTTCCCTAACCGTTCGTACTCTGCTCACCCACCCCCTCCTGCCCATCCTTTATCAGTAGATTCCTAACGAACCGAAACCGGGTTAGAGCCCGTGCTTCCTAGTTCTCCTCTTGACCCTCCCGATCCGATGGCGATGGAAGGAAGGCCTGACTCTATTTCCCACTGTGTTGGTGAGCCAGAGAGTTGCGTTGTCCCTCAATCTCCATTGGGAATGGAGGTGGTTCGAAGTGCCCAGGAGTTGATCTTCAATTGGCCGATGGGCCATGTGCACCTCACGCTGACTAGCGTGACTTCTCTCAGCTCTCCCTACGATCAAGTTTATATATTGGAATTGTCATGGAGCTGTCAACCTGAAGTTCCGCATAGTGTTGAAGAATTTAATTCGTCTACATCAAGTTGATGCGGTGGTCATCATCGAACCCAAGATTAGTGGGGCACATGCCACCCGAGTCACTCGGCAACTAGGCTTCACCAATGTATTTCGAGTTGATGCCCAAGGCTTTTCCGGTGGACTGTGGCTGCTATGGAAGGACACCCCTGATACGATTACCACGGTTACTAGTGGTCGTGGCTTTATCCATCTGAAAATTTCACGACCTAATGGTAGTCTCTGGTTTTGTACTTTTGTCTATGTCAATCCTGCGCCTGTTGCCAAGGCGGAATTGTTTCAGGTAATGACATCCCTGGCTGAGTCTCTGCACCACCCTTGACTGCCTACCGACAACTTCAATGAAATGTTGGGTCCGGAGGAGAAAATGGGAGGCGCGCCTTTTGACTTCTGCCATTGTGCGCGGTTTCAACAGTGGGTTAATGCTTGTAACTTGGTGGACCTTGGATTTAGTGGTCCAAAATTTACGTGTAGAGGACAGGATCACGACACTTATGGTAGAGTTTTCGAATGCTTGGACCAGGCTTTCAGAAACCTTGCCTGGTGCACTGGCTTCCCTTCAACTGCTATCCGACATCTACGTCGCATCCGTTCGGATCATCACCCTTTACTTGTCTGTACTGACTCTTCACCTACCAGGACTGGTGGCGAGAAGCCATTTCACTTCGAACTGGCCTGGACAACACATCCAGCATACCCCCGACTTCTTTCAACATGTTGGGATAATTCGGAAGCTCTACCACTTATGCTATGTCGTTGGCAATCTAAACTGTAGGAATGGAACCAAGTGATATTTGGCAACATTTTTAAACGGAAAAAACGAGTCCTTGATAGGCTTGGCGGAGTCCAGCGCGCGCTTATAGTATGACCAAACCAATTTTTGCTCACCTTGGAAGGGGAGTTGTAGGCGGAATATCGGACCATTTCTCTGCAGGAAACACTGCATTGGTTCCAAAAATCCCGGATAGACTGGTTATGCATGGGTGATAGGAATACCAGATATTTTCATGTATCTACTGCAGTCTGCAGTAGGCGGAATCGCATTGAGGCATTACGGGATGATAATGGATAGTGGATCTATGTGCCTCATGAGATACGGGCCTGAATCCTGCAACATTTTCAAGATTTATATTTGGAGGAGGTAGCAGATCGTCCTCCCTTCATTTTGTGTGGTGGGTATCTGACAGTTTCGTCTAGTGTTTGGCATACTATGACCCTGCCGGTGACGGACCAACAAATTACTTGTGCCCTCTTTCAAATGGGTGCGCATAAAGCACCTGGCCCGGATGGTTTTCACGCCCACTTCTTTTAGTCCCAATGGAGTTTGGTGCAACCTAGTGTTCTCACGATGGTGCGAGAGGTGTTTGCTGAACCTTCCCGCATCTAAGGGATCAATGCGATTTTCATTGCATTAATCCCGAAAATAGAACACCCTGACTAGGTCACTCACTTCCGGCCGATTGGTTTGTGCAACGTGACTTATTAGCTAGTCTCGAAGGTCATTGTCCAGCATCTCCAAGCTGCACTTCCCACTCTCATTGGTCCCTATCAGAGTAGTTTTGTACCTGGGAGGCAGATTTCCAACAACATTGTTGTGGCACAAGAGGTTATGTACTCCTTTCGTCGAATGCGGGGTAAAAAAGGATTTATGGCTATTAAAGTCGATCCAGAAAAGGCATATGATCGACTGAGTTGGAGCTTTCTACACGACACTCTTTTTTCGGCTGGTTTCCCAGCTCCGATGGTGACTTTAATTATAAATTGTGTTACAACGGCTCTTATGCAGGTGTTATGGAATGGTAAGCCCTCTCCAGCTTTCTAGCCTCACCGGGGGCTTCTCCAGGGCAACCCTCTGTCACCCTACTTATTTGTTTTATGTCTTCAGTGCCTGTCTCACCTAATTGAGGCTTGGGTCAGCACTGGCCACTGGAGGCCTTTTCGATTTGGCCGAGCAGGTCCCTTGATCTCCCATCTTTGTTTTGCCGATGATATGATTTTATTCTCAGAAGCTTCTGAGGGGCAGATGCATGCAATCCTTGACTGTTTGTCTCTCTTCTGCGAAGCTTCGGGGCAACGCATTAACTCCCATAAGACAAAAGTCTACTTTTCACCCAATGTTCACACTACTATTCTTGGCAATATCGCTCGCTTCTCCGGATTTGGTTAGACTCTGGATCTTGGACAGTATTTGGGGGTTCCGTTACTCCATAAACGCGTCACCAGCTCCACTTATTCCCACGTTCTGCAGAAAGTGCAATCTAGATTGGCAGGATGGCAAGCTGACGGGTTATCTATGGCTAGACGAGTGACCTTATGTCAATCGGTCTTGGGGGCTCTTCCATTGTACATGATGCAAACTGCTCACCTTCCAAAAGGTTTGATCAATGAATTGGACCGCGCTTTGTTTGGGGTGCTACGCTGGACAGGAATCGTATCCCTCTTGTCTCCTAACGCTAGGTGTGTAGTCCTAAAGGCTTTGGCAGTCTAGGGCTGAAAAATCTGGGGGCCATGAATGTAGCGTTCCATATGAAACTTGGTTGGTCTTTTCTTACGGAGCCACGTATGCTTTGTACCAGGTGCTTAGTGCCAAATATAATGTGGCTCCACACTTCCATCATGGGCTGAGTGCTAAACCTACTGTGTCTCTGCTTTGGCGCAGCATATGTGCATCGTTCCCTACAGTACTGGCTGGCGCTACATGGGCAGTGGGTAATGGTTAAAGGGCGATTTTGGTTTGATAATTGGGTACGGGAGTGACTGGGAATCTATTAACTCATTCTATCCTCGTGGTACCACCGAAGCATCTAGCAAGGCAAGTTTATGACTATGTGGACTCCCATGGGAACTGGGCTTGGGGTGAGTTTCGAGCCTTTTTCCCTTCTCTACTGCTCCTTAAGATCGCTGCCGTGTTCCCACCTCGGTTTTCTCAGGCACCAGATCAATTGTTTTGGGCATCAGCACCTAGGGGTCATTTTTCTACCAAAACAACCTACCGCCTTCTTCGTCAACATGTGTGGCTGCTAAGGACTAAATTATGGCAGGTCATTTGGTCCTAGGTAGGCCCAAAACGTGTTCAAATGCACTTGTGGTTAGTAGCGCTCAACCGACTTATGATTAACGGACGGCGGTACCAGCTCTCATTAACGGACTCTCACACTTGCCAGGATTGCCTGAATCATGAGGAATCCTTCTCACATCTGTTTCGGGACTGCTAGAGAGCGCGCATGATCTGGAACCAATTGATTAAGGGTTGGAGCCGTCACGACTTCTAATGATTTTACTACATGGTTAGAGCGAAATTTGGTATCGACGTCAAGTTCCCGACATGCTCATTCTTGGCCTTTGGTTTTTGGCATGGTTCTTTGGAAACTTTGGGCCTGGCGTAATGAGCGTTGTTTTACCCCTTCCTCTGCCACAATCTATCATATTGGCGAAATTCATTCCTTTGTACAGGATGCCCTTTTGGCTCAAACTTTATAAGGCGATGTCTTGCCTGCAAGTGCCCTGCGGCGTCGGTTCTTGATGTTTGTTGGCAGCGACTCAGGGAAGGCTAGGTCAATCTTAGCACTGATGGCGCCTCGAAGGGGAACCCCAGACTGGCAACTGCTGGTGGCTTAATTCGGGATGCGAATGGCCATTGGCTGGTTGGATTTGGCCCAAATTTGAGTTTCTGTTCCTCTTGGTAGGCGGAATTATGGGCTGCATCTTGCGTGGTTTTCTGGTTATTCCCAAGTCGAACTAACCATTGATTCTACGCTGGTTATGGCCAGTCTCACTAGCGATCAACATTCGATAGTTAATATGTTGATTCCGGCCATTCAAGAGTTGCTCTTTAGACATTGGGTAGTACGTGTAAGTCATGTCTTCCAGGAAGGCAATCGTTGTGCGAATTGACTTGCCAATTATAGTATTTGTCTGTCTATTGGCGTATATTGGTTTAGTGATGTTATTCAAGGGATATCTTTGCTTTTATTTTCTGATACGGTTGGGGTTGCTTTATCCCGTGTCACTGTCCTATAATTTTCTTTTCTAGGCTTACGCCTTGTTTTTACAAAAAAATCACTGTCCTATAATTTTCTTTTTTAGGTTTACGTGTTATTTTTGCAAAAAAAAAAAAAAAAGGAAGAAGAAGCAATTAACAGGAATAAAAATAAGAATATTATGTGATCTATCTTCAAAGAAGCTTCCATATCTTTATTTTGGCTGGTAAATAAAGTTTCCATACTTTTACCCAATACTCTGTTCAGAGCTGTCTTCCGTGTATATAAATGGGCTGGCTCTCAAAATCTGAGCACGTCTCACAATTTCGTACAAAAACAACCCTGCCTCGGGAGGTTTAAGTCTAATCTCCATAACCTTTCCTTTGCACCCTCTGTGCCTCTGTTCCTGCAAATTTGAGTTGAATATTCTCTTCAAAATCCATTCTTTTTCCAGTATACATGCACCCCGTTATCTGCCAGTCTATTAAAGCGATTGTTATTGTTTGCTTTTCGTCTCTTTCCCAACTTTAGCGTGAGCAACAGAGAGCAGCATCAGAGAAAACAGAAATACAGAAGAACGGAAAGTTGAGAAAAGAATTAAAGAATACTCCAAAAGAATTCTGGGATTTTATTTGTCTTTTGTTGCTTGCGTCTTTGTCACTAACCTATATACCATCTTCAAATACCCAATCTTTGGTGAGAAGAAAGAAAGAAAGAAAGGTTCACATCTTTTCAAGAAAATAAAAAACAAATAACTGAATTAAGAAAGCATGAAATGAAATGGGGAAACATTTAAAGTAACCCAGTTCAGAGGAGCATTGATTCTGTGATTGGACTTGTGGGTTTTGAGGAAAATGACGTTAAACGGGGAAATCTCGCTTGAAGAAGAAGAGAATCAAGTAACAGTGGCGCCTTTGCCAATAGAACAGCCTCAGAAGCTAGTGGTGGTTGGCTATGCTTTGACATTGAAGAAAAAGAAGAGTTTTTTACAGCCCAAGCTTGAAACTTTGGCCAGGTGTAACCATTCATCCCTGCATTTTACTCTTAAAGTCACTTTTCTTGTGTTTCTTTGATTGTTTGCTCGTTAATTACTATGTTGGTACATGCCAACGTCTGAAGGTTTAGCAACTCGATATTGACTCCTCGCTCCCTGAGGCTGTTGCTCTTTATTGTATTTTTTCCTGTGTTTATGTATCATTTTATAAGTATCTGTCTGCTAGTGGTGATGGATGAGAGGCTATTTCATTGGGTTTTCCTATTCGTTTCCTTAAATGGCTCGTTTCAAACCTTTAGCTTGAATTCCTTAAACATTACTCTGACCTTTTCCTTCTCTTGGAGCATAGACTTGCTGAATAGGGGTACTTTCTCAAGATTTACACAAGCAGACTGTTGAAGTAGCTAATCTCTCTTCCATTAATTACACAAGCAAGTTATTTAAGTAGATCATCTTTCTTCTTGGATGTTTTATTGAGTTTTAGGTAACTCATCTTGCCATGATCCTTCCTGAAAATTGAAAACTTTGACACAGGATCCAAAACTTATTCTTCAGATTGTTGATCAATTTCTGGTTTTGAGGAACGTATATGAAATGGAATCAATTTCATTGCAGTTTCTTTTGGATGCAAATCTGCGTAATTGCACTATTTTGTTGGTAACACAAAAGCTGGTTGGTGTAATGGTCCTTATATCCTTGAAGGTTCAGAACTAGATACTTGATCTTGTATTATGCATTCTTAGAAGGATATTGTGAAAACATCCTATTCCACAGGAACTACTGCAGGACACATCAGCATGTAAAGAAAAGTGTGTGTGACTTAAGCTATTAATGGTTCTCTTCTGTTGGAGAGAATAAAGCAGAGATCTTTTGAAAAGTCTGTATGAGTTGGATGTTAAAATTGGTTTCACTAGTATTACCTATTTCTGGATGCTGTCTAATATCAGACATATAATGATATTGATAAAAAATTTCTTTGCTTCATGCAGAAATAATGGTTTATTGTTTGTTGCCATCGATCGAAGCAGGCCATTATCTGATCAAGGCCCCTTTGACATTATCTTGCACAAGGTCAGTGTTACTTTAGGAAGTTTCTATAAATTCTAAAATATGCCTCTTTCTAATTGCTTATTAGCCAATTGAGAACTTCTTCATTTCTTTTCCTGCCAAATTATGTGTTTGATTGAATTTCTGATGATCTCTCTGTTGCTTGTAGCTTTCAGGAAAGGATTGGTGCCAACTTATTGAGGTTTGTCAGTTTAACTTTATGTATGTGTTTATTTTATTTATAATTCTTGGTGGGTCACATATTGAATCAACTACAGCTACTTGGTATGTGGCCTGTTTTTGGTAAAAGTTAGGCCATCCATATTTACTGTAGGCGAACAGCTAATGAATACTGGTTGAACCATTAGATGTCTTGACTTGAAATCTTTTTTCTGGCACGAGGTCCAGATTAAGCCTTTGCCATCTCAAACTGTGACAAGCTGTAATTGATATCTCAAGCATTCATAAGTGAGGATTTTCATTTTGTGATCAATCTACATAGGGTTTAGGTTTTCTTAAGCTAAGCTACAAACTAGAGGGATATAGATGGTGTGTAGTAGTTAACTATAGTTGGGCTTGAAGACTTGTGGAGTGCATGATCTCACCTTACAATGGTTTGATTACATTTTTTACTGCATATCATGTGTCTTGACGACTGCTATATTGATCAACTGCAATAGTCTTTAGTCACTAATGGGATGTTCCCCATAACTTCTTTGGTTGATGATTTAACTGCAGAGACAAAAATGATAATCCATAGTTCTTGTTCTATCTTTCATCTTGAAGGATTACAGGCAAAAACACCCAGAAGTAGTGATCCTTGATCCTCCTTATGCAATACAACATCTACACAATCGACAGTCCATGCTTCAGGATGTTGCTGATCTTAACTTGTCTGACTGCCATGGTGATCTGTTTGATTGTACTTTTCCATTGCTTTCATATTTCCTTGTCTAAGCTTGTGTCCTGCCTTGTCGATAAAAAGTTGTGAAGGATAATAAGGCATGCTGGAGAATCTCTGACTCAGTTCAGGTTGTCCTTCTAACCATGAAATAGCTGATCATTATTATTTTGTATATTATGGGTGTAGGCAAAGTTTGTGTGCCAAAGCAAATGGTTGTCGATAAGGATCGATTATCAATCCCCTGTCAAGTTGCCAAAGCTGGGCTGAAGTTGCCACTAGGTAGGAATTTATTATCTGTGCCAATGTAACATAACATCCAGCAACAGAATAGTCAAACCTGATGCTAGTAGGATGAATAACTGTGAATCACATGGAAACCTCATTCAAATGTCCAAGGGTAATGTGTTCTTTATTTTGTGCCTACGGTTGGTAAATATAAACTCAATGATATGAGATCTGTATTTCATTTGAATGGGACCGCTTATTATGGTTATGGAAATACTTGATCTGAAATGAGGATTAATAAATACTCCCACATTGTTTGCATTTTTTTCCTCAGTGATTTTGATCTTGAACATTTTTAACTTGTGCATATCTACTGTTAATATCAGTTGCAAAACCACTGGTAGTGGATGGGACTGCCAAATCACATGAATTATTCTTGGCTTATGATTACTCCTCTCTCTCAGAACTGGAACCACCCATGGTACTGCAGGAGTTTGTTAATCATGGTATGATTGTGCGTAGTGGGAAAATCAATTATTTTCATATATATAAGACTAGGAAGCTTATTATCCACTGCTCTTCAATTCTAGGTGGTATCCTATTTAAGATTTATGTTGTTGGAGAAGCTATAAAGGTTGTTCGGCGTTTCTCTCTACCCGATGTTAATAAGTGTGAGCTAGAAAAAGTTTCAGGGGTGTTTCCCTTCCCGAGGGTTTCTTCTGCCGAATCTCTGGCCGATGATGCAGATCTGGACCCCTCTATTGCAGGTAAGTCGCTGAAATGCCTTCAGTTTCTGTTATCAAAGGCACGCAATACCTTATTTCATTGTCATGCCCAACTTTCGATTGCAGTACACTTATTCTATGCAAGCAGTAACATTTGGTTGTCATAAAAAACAATATAATTCCATCCAACTTTCAAGGGTTTCATGTATACCCAAGTGGTTGATTTAGCCATTCAATTTTCGATGCATATGATGAAGTATAACATGTAGGAGAACAAACTTCATCCTTTTTAAAAGGGCCATGTTTGATGCGGTTGCCTAGAATTGATAGGCACAGAAAGAACATGCTTCAATTGTTTGTTAGATTTAACAGCTTTCTTCATATAAAATGGCATTTTCCTTACAGAACTTCCCCCGCGTCCTTTACTGGAGAGGCTCGCAAAGGAACTTCGATGCCGATTGGTAACTCCTTTTGAAGCCTGCCCCCATTTCTATGGTACATGTTGGCTATGCCATACACCTGGTTATATGACTGATAGCTATACCATGCTTCATTTGGTAGGGTCTCCAATTATTCAACATAGATATGATTCGTGAACATGGGACAAAGGATGCATTTTATGTCATTGACATCAACTACTTTCCTGGCAAGTATACTATGTTCATTTATTTAGTTCTTTAAACCTCTAATTCTTCATTTACACTTGTGTTGTGGACTCCTGTTCTCTTGGAGACCCTTTGGAAAGATTAAATGGGATTGTGTCTCTTTTCATCTTTTGTTTTAAAACAGAAAAGAAAATAAATCTATCATCTAGATGAGGATTTGTTACTGTTGGTCACACAGTGTCAAAATTTGTGAGTGATTGCAAAACGTAGGCTTGGTAGGCAAGATTTTCCATGCTACCAAAATTCTTCGAAGTCAGATACATCTAGCATTCATATTATCCATGTTAGGACACAGACCAAAGTGAGGAATTAGGAAAACTATATGAATGGAGGCAAATATGATCTCATGTCTTCAGGTAGTCTGTATCATGAATTCCCAAGCTGTACCTTTCTAGTAGACAACTCATTTATCACTTTGGATATTTTTCATCGTGCTGCTAGCTTTGTTCTATTTGACAAGTCTTGGCATTCTTTAAAGTTTCTGCATTCGAAACTCGTTATGAAATACAGGTCCCCATAGCAATGATTATTCACATTTGCATTCTTAGTCCATAACCAACTTTTAAATCACCACAGGATATGGGAAGATGCCAGATTATGAGCGCATCTTCACGGATTTCCTACTGGGGCTTGCACGTGACAACTGTAAGACGGAAGCTCCATGTAAATGTTGAAGCTCTATATCCATTGCATATGACGTTCCACGCAGGTATTAGGTGTATTTGTGAAATTAAAGAACCATCCATTTAACCCAACTCTAAAACTGCTCGATGGTAAGGATCTTCTTAATCAAGCCACCACCATGTAAACAGAAATCTTACTGCAAGCTTAGCTTGCTTATATCTTTTACCATTTTCATATTGCTTCTAGGCAAAATGACTAGATGCTGCTGCCTCTTTAGCCCCTTTACCTTCGACAAGAATTTTGATATTGTTTCAGACAGTGGCCAGCTATGGACTAGTAGGCATCAACTATGTTCTCATAAAATTCTCAACTGAACAACATAAACGTGTACTTTCCAAAAGTTTCTGTTTGCTTTTGTTTTTACATCAATAACTAGAATGACTTGCAAGTACTACTTTCCACCATATTGATCAGTCTTTTCGTTTTAATATCATTTGTGGCCTTTCTTCCTGGTCGTGCATAAGGGTGAAAGCATTGTAATTGATCCTTAGTTCTGCAAATTTCAATACAAAGAAGATGAATTTTCTTGAGTGGGGTCCCATAACTGGATGAAAGATTGAGCAAAACATAGATATGTGATGTTATTCTGAATATGTATGCTTATTGGATAAAAGCTCATAACACTAACTCTGTTAGCTCCAAATGCCATCGTCGCATTTTCACAAATTGGTGGAAAGTTTCCCTCCATGTCATTAACTGGAAAATGTATAGCGTAAATAATTATATTTAGCAACGGTGCATTTCTTAATCACACCTTCGCATGAAGTGTCTCCCTGTTCATTGAAGCCTGAAAGCAGTCAAACAAGTACAAAATGATACACGTTACTGGAAACTAATGGGAAGATGGGTAAATATCGGCTTACAATTTTGAAATTTAAAGTTCTGTAAAACCTCCTTCAAGTAGTTTTTATATGTAAATTTAAATCTTCTTAAATCTTTTTTTTTTTGGGTAAATCAGAAGTTAAATAAATAAAAAAAAAAGTTTATGTACAAGCCATGGGTTGCCTTGAAAGCCATACTCTCCCATAACCAGAAAATAACCTACCCTAAGAACATGAAGAACTCTAAAATATAGTACTCTATGAATCAAACCAGCCACAACCTTCTGCCTACACGACTATGCCAATCAAGATGGCCTTTTGGGAAGGCACATCTTACCAGCAACACACACATTTACAGAAAGCCATAGTAAAGAAATATATTAAAACCATTATCATTTAATCAGCAGAAACCAAAAGATCACAATCATTTCCACATTTGAAACTATAAGTTCACGTCCACCTTGCATGAGTTAAGCCTCGTTCCTGCATTGGCATTTTGTTGAAGCTGCAGTTCTTGTCCTTGCTCCTTACATCCCTGTTGCCCTTTATCCCAAACAGCTTAGTCCCACGTCTTTGGTTAAATATCCGAAGAGTGAGCTTCCTGCTGTTTGGATTTATGAGTATCTTAGCAAACATCTTGTTATTTCTGTGAAGGTCTTTTAGCTGCCAATTCCGTGCTTTACTGATTGGAGACATAGGCTGGTCTTGGGACTAGATTCCCTTCTGCTTTCGAAGTGACTACATCAACCAATACCTGCAATTACAAGATAGAAGAAAACAAACCAGAATCACAAATTACCTATTCTCAGTGTTTGAGCAAAGTTGTTCCATTACTTGAAAGATCGCTTTAGTGTTGATACTTTCCACTTCCATGGCTTTATCTTTGAAGGTTCTAAGTTTTCTCTTGGATCATATGTTATAGACAACAACTGATAGCAAGATAATAAAAGTGTTGAGGTCAATGTTTCTATGGCTGGAGGTTTTAGTTGAACCAAATTTGAATGGCTTGTAGATTTAAAAGGTTTGGAATGTTGTTATGAAAATGTCTGAGGCAGTGTAACCACGCTGATTTTAAAAATGAGCATTAAAAAAAAAAGGTGTCTAATAGATTCATTTTCCAAAAAGTGAGTGAACAATGGTTAGGGACAAAGGTATAAAAAATTGATCTCTTGTTTGTAGCTTATTAAAGAAAGCTAACTACAAGATAAAGGCATGCCTTGAGTTTTTACCTTGATGCCACACCAATTTGTTAGTCACAAGTTCTTTATTTCAAATTCTTTAGCTAGTGATGCCGTCAATCATATAATACGATCTTTGTTTGGATTTATAAATAACATATCTTCCATAAACAATAGTAAAATAATGAAATCATTATTATCAAGCCTTTTAAAATATCCACAACGATTGGTATTAATTTTATTGTACTCATGATGAAAGAATCAAATTTCTTGTACCAACACATAACTACCATTTTAAGACCATAAAAATGGTTTGTTCAATTTGCAAATTATATTTCTTTTTTCCTTTTTCTTCAAAATCTTATGGTTAGAGAATATAGAAAAGTACTCCTCAAATTTAATTGTCTAGATATAAGTCATTCCCATATATTATTTCATTTTAAGAATATTATTTCACTATCAGTTTTGTATGATATCGCTCCATTTAATTTTCTGTCTTTTGCCTGATCTTGAAGACTAATTTCTTATAAATCAACTTCCCTCTTTGTTGTAATAATATAAGTTCCTAAATTTTTTAATTAAGAATTCAAATTTCTCCTGCATTGCCAATAAGATTAATCTGGATTATTTAGTTTTTCTTGTAGAATTAATGACTCCCTAACCTTGGTTATATGGTACATCTTGCTTTGAAGCTACTGGAGAAGAAGTCTTTTGTTGAAATGCCTTTTTTTGAATTCCGGTCCCGAAACTTTTTGGTAAATTCTTATTGTCTTTTCTTCCCATCGCAACTTTTTTTGCAAAGTTGACATCCCTACTGACAATAATTTTGTAGGCAGCAAGATCCTACAAGAGATACCCCTTACTCTATTAGTGTATCATAAAAATAAATATTTCCTAGATTTCGGATTTAACTTTATAGTTTCTTTGATGTATACATCAAGTACATAACACTTTGAAACAAATTTAGGTTGGAATAATCCACTGGCTTCTCAATCCCTATCTCTATTGATATCTTCAACTCAATTGCATTTAGGAGAACCTGATTCATTATATAATAAGAGGTATTAACTACCTCTTACCTTGAAAGCCTTACTTAGGCCTAGAGCCCTTAATATTGCCCTTGTTCTTTCTAAAATTAATTTTGTTTATTTGCTCTTCCGCTTTGAAGAGTGTATGCAATAGTGAACTATCTTTTAATTTCTTCTCACTTTGAATACATTAAATTTATCACTAGTATAAATTTCTCTATTATTTTTCCTCAAACACTTAATCATCCGTATACACAAGTATATAAACAGTACAAGTGTCCATATTGTTCGTGAAGAGAGAAGTGTCGGTTTTAGAAATGATGAAGCCGTATGGAAGGAGCAAAGTATCTTTTACCACTCCTTATGAGCTTAATGAAGGATGAAGGACATATATTAATTTGTTTTTTGTAGACATGAGTTGGAAGTTAAGGATCAATAAATCTTTGGGATTGTTACATAAAACACAATTAGAGAGGCTGGCTTACAAGAAGGAATTATTAGTATCCAAATGATTTAAAGCCCATTCACGTGTTAGAATAATAGTAAGTGTAAGGAGAATAGTACCATGTTTAATAATACGACTAAAAACTTCATCGTAATCAACGCAAGGACTTATTTTTTTGTTTCAACGCAAGGAGATAAATTTGATTTCCTGGAGTGAAGATTAGGAACTCATATGTAGGAAAAAATTTTGTTAGTTTGTTGGCATGGTTTTGGAAATGGGAAATCACTCATGATGATTGAGCCGATGATCGTACATGGATATATTAGAATTAACACATCCTATAAGTAGAGATGGATCACAAGTAATGATATTATTATATGAAGTTAGAGAAATTTTGACAATAAGCATGGTAGAGTTGTAAGGTGAAAAGGATGAACTACTTACCCATGCTAGAGTATGTTAAGGGCTGACCTTGGATGAGGATGAAGTTGAGATAATTTGTGAAGTAATTGTTGGATTGGGAATAAGAATTTTACAATGAGGTATACAAAGATTAAAAAAACATGATTAAGGCCATTACTAGTAGGAGTTCATACTCGATTAAGATTTTCATTATCATACTCAATTAAGGTTTTCATTTATATTATAATAACCTAGTTTTGTATTGCACTTTTTAAAAATAACTTACCTAGAGATAATTTGGACTTTGAGAGTATTAAAAAAATGAAAGAGAGATATGGTAAGGAAAATTGAGATATATACAATGGTTGGGATTAAGGTTTAAGTTTATGAATATTATAGGATCAAAGCCATATGTAACAAAGACTACTAAAAACTATAAGTGAGTATATTTAAGATTATATCTAAAGATTTTGTGGTATATAATATCATAATTATTACTAGAGTGGGCATTCTATTGATAAGGTATGTAGCCTTTTAAAATGCATGAAACCAAAAATGAATATGCATGGAATCATTATGTAGGAGTGCAAGGCTAGTCTCTACAATATGGCGACGTTTGTGTTCGACACATACAACATGCTCAGGTTTATATAGTGAAAAGTTCATATATTATACAACATGATTAGTTGAAAATATGAAAGTGTGTAATACTCTCAACCATCATCAGTATAAATGGTCTTGATTTTGGTGTGGAAGTAGTTTTCAATGATTTTAAAATTTTCTCAAATACCTTACACACATCAGATTCCAACTTTATAAGATAAAATCAAGTGTATCTTATAAAATAATAAAGGAAAATGATAGAGTATTAAAAACTTTCAAAAGAAGTTACAAGTGCATGATCCCAAACATCTAAATATATAATTTAAAATGATTTATCACAAACATAGAGGACTTTGCGAAGGATATATAGTTTGTGACCTTTGACAAGAATCACCAACTCGATTTCTGAAAGTAATTGAAGATGGAATATCATTACTAATTATAATTCCCTTTTGAATTTGAAGAAAGAGATGACTAAGATGTTATGTCATAATTACGATGATAAAACCTTTAAAGTGGAAGGATTAAGATTGGAAGACTTGATAGGTAATGTTAAGGATAACCACTAATACAAGTGTTTATTCCACCCATTAGCTAGACATACTCTTTTGTTCAAATCCTTCGTAAGAAAATTGTTTGAAGAAAATTCAATTAATTTTTTTTGTTTACAAAACCAAGAGATAGATATTAAGTTCTTTTTTATTCAAAGGTACACAAAAAACGTTATCTAGTGTGAAGGTGGTAACAAGATATGCCATCATTATTGTCAACTATAATATCCTTATTACCAATGTAATCTAAGTGCAAAGACAAGTTTTAAAGATCAGAAGTGATTTAGTGTGTATTGCCAGAGCAAGTACCTAGTCATTTTTGTGATGGCTTGATTCTCCTTCTGCTATATACGCTTGAGGTCTAGAAGAATAGGAAGAAGGTTATTCATGAGATTGACAAGTTTTTTTTGTGTGGCTTGATTTTTCATAAAGCTAACGACAATATAATTAGACTTTGATTTCCTTGATAGAAATTTTGATTCCATTGTGGAGAGTTTTGAGAGCGTATATGTAGTTTATAAGAAAGTGCTTCTATATTGCTGACATTATTTATGCAAATTTGTAGTTAGGTTACACGCTTTTCATCTATTAATAGGTCCTTCAAGCACTAATAAAAACCCTTCAAAGAGAAATTTCTAATTGTGAAGTAATTCATACTTGTTTATGCAAACATTTAAGCCAAGATATTTATAAATGCTTATTGAGTCATCATAAAACTAACTAATTAAGCTTATAACTCCAATATAAGGTTTTACTAGTTCACAAGTGTTCACAACCTTCAACATATTGTCACTTTCTAGTCTTACTATTTGAGGTGGCTCCTTATCAAACCATATTTTTTTGCCTATCTCAAAGCCTTTAAATCGTTAGCTTCATCACATGCCATTTCTAATTGGTTTGATCTTTCATTTTGAAATAGTTCCCTTGTGGAACCATGTTTTTCTCCTGGTTTTAAAGCATTTGAGTCATTATTACCACTTGCTAGTTTTAATTAGTTTGATCATTCATTTTCAAGTGATTACTTTATGGGTTCTTACTCTTCTCCGAATTTTATAGTAATTGAATCATAAGTTTTATCGTAAAGTAGTTTTGATTAGTGTTATCTTTATACAATAAACATAACATTACAATAAGATTATAACTGATATTCAATAATAACAAATAGGAGGAAGAAAAATGGAAAACCTCAAGTTTTACACTCAAAATCGATGGTTTAATTTTTTAATCTATTTATATTGCAGGTACACGAGTCGTATATTTATAGTATAAATAGTATCCTTATTATGAGTATTATTATTAGACAGCTAACAAGTTTTGTAATGCTTTGTTTAAGGTAAGCAATAACATAAATGCTAGAAAATAAACTAAAATAGATAAAATTGGCAATTGATCAATCAATAAAGTAGTAGTGAACTTGTGATTAATCAATAATAACAACTTAGTAATTACTTTTATGCTTATTTTTTTCAACCTAACCTTTGTGATTTAATAATACTTGAACCTAGATATCTAATAGTTATAATTACCCTCTCTCGAGATCTAACCAAGTAATTCTAGTTAAAATAGATAAGAATTGAATTATGACTTTTTGATATGTCAAAACTCTTCTTAATAATCCAATTAGTTTTGAAGCAATTATACGGGTAACTAATAAACAATTAAGATCTCTATTTTAGACTCTACATACCTAATTATCAACCCAACTATTCAAGAGGTGATAGTCTACATTTGTTACCCAACAATGGAAGAGAGTTTACTAACTAATCTTGTCTTAAAGCTATAATACAACATCAGCATAAGGTTAACTAGTTTAACCTTGTTTGGAAAAGAGCTTAGATGCCTAAGGCATCTTTTAGTACTTGGCTTACTATAGGACAAACGATTGATTTGAGTTACTGATCACTTAAGCATGCTTTGCAATCTACATTTTAAATCAATCAATCATCTATTTTTTCAATGTGAGTACACAAAAGTTATCTAGAGCAGGATGCTACATATGATGGAGTTATGTTGTCTTCACCAAGAGTGGCAAGATATATTAACATGGGCTAATAAGTTGTACAAAAAGAAAAGAGGAGATCATCTTGACATTAGTCTAGCTATCACTTGTTCAACTTATTCCATTTAGAGGGAAAGGAATAATAGGATATTCAAAAGCTCTAAAAGTGATAAATATGAGTGATAGGTGTGAAATACATCATATTTTAAGGTATAGTTTGATATGTGTTTAGCCATTTGTTCAATTATTTAGTATGTGTTTAGGGTATAATTGTGTTAGTTTGTGATTTCGTTGTGTTTTATGTGTTATAACAATCCTTTAAGCTCAAATATGATGTTTTTGAGATACCTTGACATGTTTTGTAGTGTTTCAGGGTTAAGATCGAAGAACGGAGGACTTTCAAAATAAATTGGGCCCAACTACATAGCCCATAGGCCATTATCATGGCAGAAAGACCTGACATAGGTGACGATCGTGGCTTACATTGGGCAGATGCGCAGCCTTCCAAACTTCACATGTTGAGGGATCTTTTTGACCTTTCGAACCTAAAAAAAATCATAGTTCAACCCCTAAACACAAAAGAACATAAATAGAACAATAAGAATGAAAAGATGGAGCTTTTGCATTAGCCACTTTCAAAGAAACCCCAAAGAGAATTGAAGAAAGAGAGAAGTGGAGAAGAAGTCGATTTGACGTACTTCCCAGAGATAAGGAGTTTTTCGACGTCGTTGCCTCCCTTCTCCATTTAGATCATATTTCCTATTTATTTTCCATTTTTATTATTGTATAGAATTGGGAATAATAGTATGATGATATAATTTTTTAATGTTAAGATGTTCTAAAACTTACCTTCAAAGGTTTTATCTTTGATTTAATGAAATTTGATTGTTTGTATTTTTACTGCATTTATTGTGATTTAATTTCTACAATTGCATAATTCACTGATAAACTGAGAGGGTGAATTGAGTGAAAAATAATTAAATTAGGCTAACGATAGTTAGGTGATTTAATAGAACAAGAATTAAATTAAATCGATAAATTGTGCGAAGAGAGATTGTTACGGTTTTAGATAAATAGATTGTTAATCAAGAGATTACAATTCCCATAATCTGATTAGGGTTTATAAATTAGAGTTAATAGTTATAACTCGAGAGAGAGTAATCAACCCTAAGGTCGTCTAGAATCAATAATCCAGTAATCCATAATTGATTAGGTTAGCATTAACGATAGGTAAAATTTCCTTCACTATCAATTGGTAGTTCCTTAGGTTGATTCTTGAGTTTGCGTTGCAATTTCTAAATTGTTAATAATTTTGTAATTGATTCTTGAATTGATTTGCCTGATTGAATTGCATTCTTGTTTTGGTTTCGTTATATTTGAATTTTTGCGATTGTTTAGCCTTAGATTTTAGGATTAGATTATCCCTTCTTGTAGGATTGACACTTTAGGTACTACGCGGATGACTCGTGTGCTTATAGATTATCGAGGTTAAGCAATTAAAACTTACACACATTGGAAAACCACGATATAGTTTTTGGTGCCGTTGTCGGGGAAGCGATTAGTTTAAGGTTTTTTCACTATCTTTTGTTTTTAAAAAATAAAGAAAGAAGTTGGGGTATAAAGTAGAGACACAACAAGACATCTTAGAATGAGAAATGAGACATCTGAAGAGCTAGATGCCAAAAAGAAATTAAAAGAACAATGATGGAAGATAGATATTATAGGGAGCAAAGAAATTTTGCGAATTAAAATGAGGCACAGTATGGTTGGGGAAGTAACAATTCTTATTAGAACATGTATACTTCGGAGTGGCAAAACCACCTAAATTTCTATTAGTCCAATAATGTAAGGACACATTTAGGGTGTTAAGGCCTTCTAGTCTCTTCTGGCCCTCTTTCATGTCCATGAGCTTACCCAGGATCTTGTCCAAATTAGAATCTGATGAAAAATCATGCCTTGTCTATTCACAACCCAGAGATTCGAGTGAGACCACTTTCCTATGAATTTTGTAAAAGAAGTGTGGAAGACTCTCTAAATAATGTGGAAATATATTAAAGAGAGCAATATGAGGCTATCACATTTGAGAATGGGGAAGAGCCAGAAGGACCAGTGGAAAATCAAACTGGACCCTACCTTATTGACGAGAAAAAGACAAAGAAAGAGATTAAAGAAAAGAATGTCAACCATCCCTTTTATTCACCAATTCTTGATATACCATATTTGAACATTGAAAAATCTTAGGTAGATGTCCATGAAAAGAACCTTATCCTTTGGATTAATGACAACTAAGTGACATTCAACATGAATGATGTATTAAAGAATCTAAGGAGAGTAGCTCGTTTAGGATAATTGATGTGTTCAAATCTTCTGAAGAACAAAAGGATGAAGAACAGATGACAATAGACACGAGTTTGAAGAAGCTATGAAAGCCTTTGTTTGTGAAGCGGAAGAAGCAGAGGAGATGAAGGTGATTAAGGAAGAAAGAGAGTAACTCACCTTCTTATAGGACAAACAACTGGATTTGATGGAAGACTCAGGAAGAGTTGTTATTCCCTATTTCGTTAACAGTTCGTTCAAAAAAGGATATTACTGAGCTTAATTGGTTTTCATAATTTTATCAATATTGTCTTTCTGGTCATTTTACAATTTATAGCTTACTTACAAGCTATAAACTGAAGTTGAACCAAAAAGGTGGAAGCAATTCTCTCATAATTGATCTTGACTGAGTTTCCAATGATACACGGTCAAGCTTATGACCATAAATTAGTATGTTTAGTAGTTAGGTTTAAATTGTTGCGTAGGTAGATTTGTTTTAAATTTCAAAATAACTTCTTAATGATTGGAATGTTTTTGGAGTGCTAACTCTGTTACTTTTTTTAATGCAATTATAAGATAAGTCAACAATCTTGGGTGTCAAGTGTATTTGGTCTCTGCCTACGACATATCCCACCTCAATCACCATGATGGTTTCATGCTCTAACCCTTTTCTTTTCATTTTTGCTAGTATTTTGTTCTTTTGCCTTTCACATATTGTTTCATTCCTTCTTTTGTGTTTGTATGTATCCTTCTTATATTGAGGACAATGTGTTGTTCAAGTATGGGAAGGGTTGTGTGTTTTTACCTTGAGTGTGAATTTTACATATTGTATGATAGTTTATTTATGTTGCATGATGTGAATTGTGTGAATGCGTCAATGGCTAGGAGTTAACAGGATAGATTTAGCCTTAAACATAGCCTTTTAGGTAGCGAAGATTTATTAGATTGTGAAACTAGTGATCTAAGTTACTTAGGGCTAAATATGCTGGTTAATTAGGATACGATATTAGTCCATTCACCCTAGGAATTTTTCATACTCATTTATAATTTTAATACAATCAAATAAATAGCATTATTAATACATTTTCATAAGAATGATTAGCTAAAGCATAAGGTAGGCAAAATTTTATGTTAAAAAAGGTTGTATAATTTTTACTAAAATAACTATTTTGCTACCCTTCGGGTTATGAATAGAGCTAGTAGCTAGTTAAGAATATGATGTAGCTGAGTAACTGGATCGGCATGCATAAAAAAATGTGTGTTTTCATGTAAAAAGGTTATAATGACATTCCAACCAAGCAGTTTAATAACAACATGACTTATTTGAGTAAGTGGATCAACATTCATCACAAATGTTTGCCTCCATGTAAAAGACTAGATTTGTATCCTTAAAAAATCAAGAAAAAAGAATGTTTTCAAATAACAACCTACCAAACTTGTTAGGAGCTTGATTTTTCATGAAAACCTACTAAGGAATAACTACACTTTTACTTTGACTGAATGATTATCAATGTATGTGTGCAAGTGATAGGGGTGAATAGACTCAACATTAAAATTTTGATTAATTTATATATTGAGTCCAAGGTGCTTAGATGCAGATTTTACATGTTAATAATTTGGAACAACTTAAATGATTGTGCTTAGAGTTAAATTATTTTGTGAAGTTGGAGCCATTGCCTCATTTGTTGCATTGTGTGTTTTGGGCTTTGTGTTGTTTGTTGTTTTCTTTGCTTGAGGGCAAACATACGTTTAAGTGGGGATGTTGATAGGTGTGAAATGCATCATATTTTAGGGTATAGTTTGATATGTATTTAGCCATTTATTTGATTGTTTAGTATGTGTTTAGGGTAGAATTGTGTTAATTTGTGATTTAATTGTGTTTTAAATGTTTTATGGGTTAGAACAATCATTTGAGCTTAAATATGATATTTTTGAGATACGTTGATGTATTTGGTAGTGTTTCAGGATAAAGATTGAAGAACGGAGGAGTTTCAGAGCAAATTGGGATCAATTGCATAGGCCACGATGTCCAGTGGATTTTTTTGCAGAAGTTAAATAATCGTTAAAATTATTAGTTACTACATTAGTTATCTCTTTATGTAAGTCACAAAATACTTCTTGTCAAAAGCAAATTGCTCTTGTGAAGTACATAAGCATCAGTTCAATCCACTATGGCAAGAAATATTTAAATAAAATGACAATTATTACATAGTTTACTGAAATGAAATCTAACTATGTCAATAATATTAGTAAACTTGATACCTACCCTCTTCTATAAAAGGATGAGCAGCGACATCCATATCAAATGCTCCTTTAACAATCCGTTTTAAAAGCCAAAATAGAAAGACAATACTTAAACTCTTTTCTTTAAAATAAGAATATAATATTTTAGAAAGATAAATTGAGAATTAGCATCTTATTCTCTCATATATTAAAATATGAAAATTAAAAAGAATGAACTAAAAATTTAAACAAAACAAAAAAAAAAACTAACC
>JANIHY010000209.1:62854209-62866947 GCA_027479065.1 Erythroxylum brevipes | reverse complement strand
ACTAAAAATTTAAACAAAACAAAAAAAAACTAACCTCCCTTACTTCCCTCAAAATCCCATTCTATATTTCCTTATAGGAGAATGAATCTAAAAGAAGTTTATCACCTAAAATACAATAAGAAAATTATAATTTGAATTACAATCACCATGGCAACTTTCAATTAAGCATAAAACTTAAATAGTCTATTTCATGTAATGGATGTAAGTAGGCAAGAAATCATCTATCAATTATAAAATAAAAATTAGGAAATTCTATACTTAGTGATCTTCTAACATAACTCATTACTCACAATAAATAAATTTCGAACTCTCATTTCTAATTGCATTATGTTAAATTTTGGAGTTTTCTTATTTAGGAGGAGTAATTTACATACATAATCCATATCTTAACCTAAAACTTTAAATCCTTAAGTTATGGATCACTTTTTGTATATGAACAACTTATTGTACTAGGAGGAAGCAATAAAAGATAAAATTAAGAAGCATAAAATTCAAGAATTTATGTAGGTCATTCAATTGACATGACTTACGTCCATGAGAAAAGAGATAAAGTTCTTAAATTACTGTAAAAGAGATTATACAAAGAGAAATATGATAACTATCCTAACTTACACAACTCTTAAAAAGGTATTGATAGATTTACATGTAAGGAGTCTAATTATAGTGAAACTTTATTACTAGAAAATGCTAAGGTCATTGGTATTATATTTCCATAGAAGCTTAAGAACACTAAAACACTATTTTTATATATTCCTAGAGATATTAAAACTCTATTTCACTATAATTCAAGGCAAATCTCATAAATCTCCCCTTGACTTGAATTTTCTAATGTCCAACCAAGAATCACTCTATGCCATAATAGCCCCTAAAGGCTTTAAGCTATGTGAGCATTGACCAAGTCCAATCTACACTTAAACTTCTCCACATGTAATAAATCTACACTTGTACTTCTCCATATGTAATAACTTTATCAAAATATCAACTTCATCCTTTGAATACAATCAATGTTCCAATCTTGTGAAACCTTACATTTTTCACTATAGCCCTCATTCTCCTATCTTTCTCCTAATTTTTTTTAGTCTCCTAAAATATGGTTGCATCCCAATCATCAATGGTAAGGGCATATATGCCTGAGTCTCTCGAACCATATCTCCTAGAATTGTTTTATCTCCTAACCTAGAATTTTCAACCCTGTTAATATCTGTTTCAAGTTATTCTATTGCCACTTTTGAACTAGTACTACTCACTGTAGACGTTAGCATGTCTGTTCCATATGTTTGTTCCAACATATATTGCTCTTCAAATTCTACTTCCTTGAAGGTTACTTTAGATTTTTTACTAAGCATACAAAACTTACAAAAGTTTACCTTCTCATATTCGTCATCCTTCAATAAGCTTCCCTTTTAAAGTTCGATCATCTCTTTTTCACTAAGGTCGACAACCAATGAAGTCAATGAGCTTTGAAGCACAGTGCAAACATTGACAATTCAGTTGCAACAGTCGATGGAGTACATAGCTTAGCTCTGTAATGAGATGGATGAGTTGAAGGAGAGGCGTAGCACCTCATTGCAGCAATCAGAGCATCTGTGGTCACCAAATGAATAGCATACTTGTCGTCATTTTGTATGAATTACAAATACTTATTTTATACAAAAAAATATTATCAATTAAGATAATTTTAACTTTATATTATCAATCAACTTTTTATTTTAACAAATTAAATGTTGAAACAAATCAAAATATTATCAATAGATAACTCATAACTGTTTAAATTATGCATCAACCATAACATCATCAAATAAAATTTAATTCTGGGAAATTAAAAATAGCTTTTAGTAAATTTACCAACAGAAAAACAAAGTTTGTCGGTAAAATCTGTCGATTTATTGACGAAAAACAAATAACCGTCAATAATGACAACATGAATTTACCGATCGAATAACCAAATCTATCGGTAATTTTTCTGACGAACAGTCTTCTTTGTCGATAAATTTACTGACCAAAGACAACACAAATAACTATTGGTATATTTATCGATGGTATATAAAATTGTTGTTGGTAAATTTGTGACGGATATTCTGTTGTTCGTCGCAAATTATTACCTACGATTATATCTCCGACGCCTTGGTTCATCGGTAAATTCCTTCGTTAACTAAGTTTTCAGATGGAATGTGTAGAAGTGATACTATAGAGTAAATCACTACAAGAAAAATGAAATTTAGTAACGAAAATTATCGATCTACACATTTCATCGATAATTTTCGTTACTAAATTTTATTTTTTTGTAGTGATTTACTCTATAGTATCACTTTTACAACCTTTGAACTAGTACTATTTATTATTGACAGTGACATGTCATTTCAATTGGTTTTCCTGAACTTATGCTGCTTTCCAAACACTATATCGTTGAAGGTTACCTGAGACTTTTTTACAAAGGATGAGAATTACAAAAGTCTTCCTTCTCATGTTTTTCATCCTCTAATAAGCTCTCTTTGTGAAGTTATATCATCTTCTTGCAAACTAAGGTGACTTAACCGCATGTACCATATCACAGTATTATCATTCTGTGTCCTCTGATGGACCTCGCTTCTTAACACTAGCTAGATAAAGTAGATTTTTAGAATAACTTTTTATTTTCGTCTCTGTGGAGGAATTGACATTCCATTCATTGACAATTGACTTTTTTTTTTCTGAAGCCCACAAAAACTTGATGTGGAAACAACTTATACCCTTCCAATAGGAAATTAGAAGTTTAGGGATTTAATTCCAAAATTCCAATATAAAAAAAGCTGCACGAGAGAGATAGATTTGAGAACCTACAATGAATAATAATGAGTACCAGGTCATGGTTTTTGGTTCTCGTATGGCAACTGGTACTTATGGAAACTGTGAACTAATTCACGGTTTTCATAAGTACATGGATTCACAGTTTTCACAAGTACCAGTTCATGGTTTTCCGTTCACGTATGGCAATTTTTGGCCGACATAACATCGTAAAAAGAAAAACGGATTAATTAATAAGATCTTTATATTTGACTCTCTGTCGGTTGTATGCTCTGTTTTGAAAATCAGACCGGACTGGCCGGTCTGATCGATTCAATCAGTGATCGTTTGACTATTTGGTCCGATTCATCCTTAAAAATCAGTTCTCAATTGAACCAGTGGGAGCTCTGGGGAGTTTACACCGGTCTCTCCTTCGCTTGGAGATTGGGCTTCCGTAGGATCGAGCTAGAAGTGGACTCGATGAGGGTGAACCAACTCCTATCTTCTGTGACCTCCAGCTCTCAGTCGGGCATCCCTCTCGTCATGGGTATACGAGAACTCCTCAATAGGAACTGGTCTGTTGTTTATCGTCATATCTTCCGAGAGGGCAATAGATGTGCCGATTGGCTCACCGACCCGACCTGACAGGACGACATTGGCGTTACTTATTTTGATGTACCACCTTCAGGGTGTCACAGTCTCCTCCTAAAGGACATGTCGGAGACCAGTTTTTCCCGACTCATTTAATTTCGGTGTAATCTTTTCCCCTTTATGCAAAAAACAAAAAAAATGGTCAATTGATCGGTCGGATAGGTCAAACCGGACCGATCCGATCACTGGTTCAATAAAATTTTTATTTTTTTGTATATTTTTGTATTTTTTAAATATTATTAAGATTATATATAATTAAATATAATTATTGCATAATTATAATGTCACACCGGTTCGACCGGTGATTGAACCGATCAAACCGATAATCAGTAAGACTTTTAATTTAATAATCGGTCCGAATTTCAAACCATCGGTTGTATGTGTTTCAAGACAAACAAAACCAATAGCTCTCCAAGGCTGAAATTCTTTCATGGCTTGTTCTAGGGGGTTGGCTTGTTCTCGTCAACGTTTTGCAAATAATAGTATATTAATTATATTGGTCATCCATTACTTAGTCAACAATTCGAAACTGTTGGTGGCCGATTGGGTTTGAAACATTTAATCAAACATAATCCGCCTTAATATTTAAAGTGGTCCTTGAAACAAAAACCATGATAAATATAATAAACATGCTCATTTTAATTATAATAAGAAAACTGGCAACTTTAATTCTAATGATTGATCGTTATGATCATAGTGATAACATTATGAAATTTTATAATTAAAACATATTCTAAAAATGTATTTATTTTCAGTCGATAATGGTCTTCCTAGCTAACTAATCCACCATTTGTTTAATAATAAATTTTAGATTTTTATATTATACAAACTTGACGAATTTTCCACACGGCATTGCTATATATACCTCTCAGCCTTCCCTCCATTCTTCACCAAATATCTTAACTAAGTTTTCTCATTTTTTCCTTTGTCTATCTTCTGAAAACGAGCCATTTTATATGGGGATCTACAGCTTTACTTCCTTAGCAATTGCTTGCTTCATTACCTTAGCCTTTTTACATCAATCAAATGCTCAAAACACACCTCAAGACTACCTAAACGCTCACAATGCAGCTCGTGCACGAGTTGGTGTTGGACGCATGAAATGGGATAATAAGGTGGCGGCTTATGCCCGAGCTTACGTCAATAAACTCAAGGGAAACTGCAGAATGGTGCACTCCGGCGGACCATATGGCGAGAACCTTGCATGGTACAGCGCGGACATGACAGGCAGGGCGGCCGTGAAGATGTGGGTGGATGAAAAACCAAACTACAGCTACAACTTAAATAGATGTCTTCGTGGAAAGTGTGGACACTATACTCAGGTGGTCTGGCGTAACTCAGTCCGTTTAGGGTGTGCTAAAGCGAGGTGCAACAACGGAGGCACTATCATCTCCTGCAACTATGAACCTAGGGGCAACTACAAAAACCAACGTCCTTACTGATTATGTGTACGTACTTCATCAAGTTATGGAGCTTATGGCCTAATAAGCTTCTTGTGTTAAAATAAGAGCATGGTTGCCCAAATCAGAATAATGAATAAAAGATAAACTTGCATTATGTTGTTATATATAAGATATCTATTCGATGTTTTAGAGCCTTCAATGTCACGCCTTTAACCTAGCACAATAAATCGTGAGGTTTCATTTTCTAATCTCCATCACAAGAATTGCCGCGTATATGTGTGTATATACATATATATGTGTATATATACACTTATATATATGTATATATACACATATATATATGTATGTATATAGATCTACTCGTCGAATTTTTAATGTGTTACTCTCTCAACTAACGCCCAACTGAGGTGGTTGTCAACAGCATCGTAATAATATGGACTATGGAGTACCTTAAACTGCAGAGGGCATGCGCCGAGATCCTTTACATATCATTAAACATGTTATAAGACATTCGATACATGTTGAAAACTAGAACTGAAGGCGTAAATTAAGGAACAAAGAAATCAATCTTGGGAAAGAAATGGAACCAATGAAAGTCTGAAAGGCAATGCAAACACTACAACTCGGAATAAAATAAAGAATTGTTGGGAAAAAAATTACTTTTATTAATCTTATTATTGGGAAAAAAATTATCATAACCACAACAACAATAATAGCAAGAGAAATAAATGCAAGAAATTAAATCAACCTACACGCATTTTATGTGAAAAACCCCTCTCAATTAGGGGAAAAAAATCACGGTCTAGATCTTTTAAAATCATTACACTACAATAATTAAGAGTACAATCGACGACCAACAACAACAATCTCAATGACAAGTACAATTATATTTAGGTTCTAGTACAAAATTGTAAACCCTAATCAATAGTACTCTCTACAAACTCAAGAGATACTAACATCAGATACCTGTTAATGATGATCCACTTCTTCTTGATTATCTCATCAAACACTTGTTTTCCTACACGCCAAAACAATGGAGCAAACCTCTCATTTTCTTCTCATTCGTTTTGGTTTTTACCGCAATACAACTCAAGAACGAAAAATGGTAAACCCTATTTTATCTTATCGTAAATTGACTTCTCCAATAAGCCATCAAAACCTACAACTTATAGGCCAATAAAAAAAACTCTTCACTTAATGGCCACCACTTGTAATTAAAATAAAACTCACTCTTACAAAACTCACAAAGCTAGTATTTAAAATTTGGAGAGATACCCAACACTTACCACATAATGTTTACAATTTTCTGTCTCATACTCCGAAATTAGCTAACATCATATACAATATTCTTATAATTATGAAAATATATTAGAAGATATGATCTTTTGATTTTACTGCATTTGTCAAACTCTTTATAGTTATACATATATGTTTAAAATTTTGATTAGATTAGGAAGACTCAAACTCTTTCATGGCTCTTGTTAAATAGGAATCTTATTATATTTTGGCATTCACTTGAATCTTTCTTGACGATCATTCGGTTGAATCCTTCGTCATAGTTTTTATTTTCGGCTATTTTTTTATGAGATATATAAAGACGTTGCTCATTGTATTTTTCTTGTTTTTTAAACTAAGTAAGATAGTGTTATCAGTACTAAAAGTTTTGAACTTGTTAGTTATAATTTTTTTCTTGATATAAAACTTTTACTTTTTTATATAATATAATTTCGTAGACTAGTGGTGATATACATGATTTTTTTTAGCTTATTCTGATATTTATTTTCTGACGAGATTTGATTTATAAATTTGATATCTTTCTGCTTATGTGTATTGGAACTGGAACCTAAGTTCACCTAATAAGTAATTAATAGGTTAGGCCTATGTGGTTCCTAACTAGTATACGTTGAGTCATAGACTAGGCCTATGTGTTTCTATATGATGTATGTTCATCTCATAGGTTATTTATATCGTCTTGGTGTATATCGAGTTCTATTTGCGATATATGTTTTTCCTGCTCGCAGTGTACATAGTGTACTCACCCCCCACCCCCACTGTCACCCCCTTTGTCTTCCAACCATGCAAGTTAATTTAGTAAACTTGAAGCTCTGAGTGAATTGTGCGGTCTTTTGACATTTTCAGGGTATTACCGCATATAGGTAGTTTTTGTTTTATACTTTAACTACATAGTGGCTCATGAACTGTTTGATTGTTTTTATTAGATTGGTTATGTTGATATGCTTTAAGATTATATAAATTTAACTCTTGATTGTTTGTTGTTGTAAAAGACTTTATGTATGAACTTTTGATACTGTTGTAAAATTGCTTTGAGTGAATTTTAAAATTCTGAAGTTGTGGTAAAATTTTTGGATGTGATTATAAAAGTGTGTTTAAAATTGTTTGCGGGTATTTGATTCATTATTGGGATTTTTAAAATACAGCCATTATACTACTTAAATTTTTCAAAAACAGAAAGGGAGAGATATTTAATTAGTCTTACATAATCGGATTAAGGATATTGTGAATATCCTTAACCTGGCTATGCGGTGGTTGTCACAAGTTCGATGTGATACCAGGTTGTGAAAATGAATGTATACTTTCTTTTAAGGAACTATAAAATATTATGAAAATGTCACAATAATTACCTCTTTTTCAATTTTTTAGTATATATTTTTAGATAAATGTTCATCCATTCTAATCTAATTTTTGTTGGGATGCACTTCAACTTAATTTATCCTAAATGAGATCTTATCTTACTCATTTAAAAGTTTAAAAAAATTTAAAACTTCTACTCTCTAAAAATCATCAACCCCACAGGACGTCATCCCAATTTGCTTCTTCCAAATTTAACTTAGATTCATTTTTGGTAGAAAATATCACAAATAGAATATTTACATTAATCCAAACTTTGTATTGAATGCTGGTGTTTAAACTAAAAGTCGAAGAATGAAATTTCAATTATATATTATGATCAAAGATTATTATATTAATAAAATATATCCTTGTTAATAAAGATGTTAGCATATATCTCTAAAAAATTGATCTAAATTTTCCTTTTTTAGGACTAATGTGTATATTGTCTATTTATCATCATTTAACTTACGTAAATGTGTACATGTAAAACAAATGCAAATAAAAATATAAAAGATAAATATTAATTAAAAAAACATATTTTTCTTCTTTTTAACAAAATTAAAACAGAATCATTTGTATTGTGATTTTATTATAAAAAATTATGTATTAAATAAATATATAAAACTACATTCTTACTTTGGATGGTGGGGATACAGCAAAGTATATCCCAAGTTTTCACATGAAATTGTCATGTGTAGGTCATTGATAAGCTATAGTTCTCACGTTTTCATATGAAATTGTCATAAGAACTTGTTCATAAATCAAATGGCTTGGGCGCATATTATAAGAGAGAAGTGGAAATACAGCCATGAATGAGAGCAGCAAAGTAAACTATAGTTCATTAGCTAAACAATTACAATAATCAACTATGCCAGGTCTCGTCAGTGACAAAAACGAATCTATATTCAGACACATCTGAATCATCTGCACAGAAATCATTCGCCTTCTTATGTCACGTAGTGACTTGGCTTCTGATTCTGCTAGAACGCCTAACTGGAGTGATCGCCTCTTCTCTGTTTCCCTTCAAAACCAGAGCAAAGGACACAACTAATATGAGAAACAAAACAAGTTTTAGAATGCGTGGAATAAATGTAAAACAAAGATATGCTTACATGTTTGATGGGAACTTTCTCGTATGAAGTAAAACTGCCATAAGAAGTTGATCCCGTTGAATAATCTGATGAAGCCAATGATTCCCTTCTGCTATTATGCTTCCTGGGCTTCCTTTCATGGCTTAGAGCTTCAGTTGTCCCTGCTAGTTCTTTCTTCTTGTAATATGAGCTGCTTCTGAAACTGCTCATTTCTGAAGGGCACGACTCTCCGACTACATCTACTTCTTCCATATCCTGCATTGTGTGTTCTGAGGTAGCTAACAGGGGACTTTGATTTAGTTTCTTACTCATTGACGGCAACATCACAGATGCAGCATCTGTATTTCTAGCCGGTCTTCGATTCTTCAGGTAAATGATTGTTGCGGCTGTTGCGAGGCTCCAAGCAAGCAAGGAAATTGCTGCTATGATCTTTGGTGAGAAAATGTATCGGTTACGTGCGAAGTCCAGTGATTCTGAATTTCGCTGATTAGTAAGTGAAGTGTCCGCCAATTGCCGGCTTTTAGGGATTTCTTCCGCCAAAATGGATTCAAGTTGAGCAGAATTCATGACATTTTCGCCTTGTGCTTGCCTAGCATCAAGCATTTCAGGTTTAACGTCTTTGAGAACTGCGCTGCTAAGCTCAAAAGTGTAAGCAGCTTCAATTCTGTCTTCAGTTACTTCTGTTGCCGGATTTTCATTGAGTTGAGTAACTGTAATAATGTCTTGGAGAACTGCACTCCTGAGCTCAACATTGCTTCTGCCTTCAGTCACAACTCTTACTGAATTGCCAGGGCTGGCCATTCCATCTTGTGATGCCATATTCAAGTTTTCGGTTTCAGGAATATTCCATTCCTCTGAAACCTCAGAGTTGTCTTCTGCTCCAGACCGTAATTGTTCTTCACCCCCTAAAACTTCTTCAATGTCATCTGGTATTGTTGATTCAGTATCCTCATGTTCTTCAAATCCCTGGTAGTCACCCCCTAAAACTTCTTCAATGTCCTCGTCTGGTATTGTTGATTCAGTATCCTCGTGTTCTTCAGATCCCTGGTCATCATCCCCTTCAATCATTTCTATGTCATCCTCCAATGGTTCAATATCCTTACTATGCCCAAACACGTTCCTATCATCCTTGATTTTTTCTCCTATAAAACCATGATCAAATGTTAGGTAGCCATGGTTTAAACCATCCTTCAGCAAAGAGGTCAAGTTAGCATACTGCAAGGCTCCCAGGTCGTGACGATCTTTGAAGCTGGAAATCATCTTGTGGCCATAAGAAAGCAAATTAGATAACTGCAGCTTGAACCTTTCAGCTATATCGTCTAGACTTTTTCTAGTGAATTGTGAGATCTCATGTGGAACATAGAGCTCAGAGCAGTCCAGATTACTAAGCAAAGAGGAATCTATAATCGGTGAATTTGTCAGCGACATCAATATGCAAGCAATAGCAAGGACTGAAAATAAAGCAAAGAACTTTTTTGTTTTAAAGAATTGTGGCTTAGACAGTCTCTTTGCTGCTACAGCAGCCCCTTCAGGACTGATGGAGATGAATCCAGACACTGGCAACTCTTTTTCTTTTTCTTTTTCTTTTTCTTTCGAAGTTTCATCTGAATATAGGTCTTCAGATTCTTTTTGTGAAACATCAGAGTCGGTTTCTTCCTCGGTGGTTTCAGTATCTGACAAACAGTAGGAAAGAAAACTTTGGTCAAGTCGCTTGCTGTCTGTCTCCTTATTAAGATACATATCGATTCGTTGGTTTGGCTTATAATGACGAAACTGAGGCCTTGGTGAGAGGTAATTTGTCTTAGGATCATAAGGAGGCGCTATTGGATCAGCATCAAGAGGTGCCAAAGCAGGCATTGGCGAAGAACACGAAACTCCGGGACTGATAATAAAACTCGGATCAAGATTAACACAATCATTTTCCACCGGTAAATCTCCTGAAAACAAACACAAATCATCTTTGGCATTTGTCTGCGACATCAAATCAATGTCTTTTACTGCCATTTTGTCTTCAATACTTGCTTCCCCTTCCCCCAAGTAAGTTATTGTTGAATCAAATGAGACCTCTTTCTTCTGATTCAAACCCTTTTCAGTCTTTGCATCCAACTCCTCTGTTGAAGGGCATTTTCCATCAAATGATGATGACACAGAGCTGCGAATATAATCATTCCTTTCAGTCAACACCTTCTTTCTTGGGGATGCATTAATTTTTGAGGCTGCAGAGATTGTTGGAGACATGAAGTTCTTGGAACCCTTTACAGAAGCTTGCGAACGACCTTTAGCCGATTTCCAGTTATGGTCTTTGCCGTTTTCTTTGTCATCGTGATCTTGCAAAGAGACGATGATATTTTCTCTTCCAATGGAGTGTCTCCGTGGACAATCTGAAATTCAGGATTAATTGGTCAAAAACCAGAAAGCCAGAATTGGAAGTTAAAAAGCAAAAATAAAATCCAAACTATGCAGTTGCTGTAGAAACGGAAAACGATGAATGTCCACAAGAGAACTTGATTTAGGAAAATTACAATCCCAGAAAGGAAATTGACTAATTTTAACATATAAAGGCGCTTGTAATTCTGTGGAAAATAAGATTTCAACAGAACCAAATACAAAGAAGACACATAATATGCACTATCAAGTAAGAAAACCATTTCAATTTCCGAAAAAAATTAGTGCAATAGTTTTTTATTAAAGAAAATGTATAGAAATGCTTCCGTTCCCTCTTGATCAACTTTTCCCTTTCTGTGCTACTAGCAACAAGATCCAACCCTACAACTGAAATATCACTTCAAATTTCTCCATGGTTCCATTTATATCTATTGATACAAACAGCTAAATCACGCGAAAGTTTCTTGACAGAGTAATCACTAGACTAAAAATTTCAAAGAATCCCACAAAAAGGTCTTGTCAATTTTCACATTTCCTCTTTCCCAGCAGAAATCGTCTGACTAGATCAAACAACCCAATGGTAACAATAAAAATATCGAAAAGAAAAGAAAAAATATATAAAAAGGAACTGGGAATTTAAATTGTTCAAACCTGAAGGGCTATTAGCAGGAGTATTAGAGTTAAAGCAGCCCCCTTTGTGACCGGCTACAATGGAGGGTGGTTTAGCAAATGGGGTCCCGCTAAAACTCCTTCTCATGGGGTCACTAGCCTCCGAGTTTCTTGCACTAGTGTTCGTCAGCCGGCTTGACACTTGAGGGCAAGAAGAAAAAGAAAGGTTCTTGCTTGAAGGCGAAGAAGCCGCCATTAAATGCTTCTGTGAGAAAAATGACTTGGTGCGTTAGTGGCAATGGAAGGTTTCTTTTAGAATAGGAAAGGAAAGAATCGATCTTTGAATCTGCTCCAAGAGGCTTGCTGGTGAGATCTTTCTGAAAGGTGTAGAAATCTTGAAGGATATGATCACACCCGAAAGAGAAAGGGAATAGTAACGGCTAGTTTTTGGAAAGGACATGGATTTTGACCGTTGGGAAGTACGGATCTAAGAGCCGTTGGATTTCGAGATTTGGTTATTTAAAAGGGTTTGGATGTGGCCGTTATGCATCTGTACTGATTTTTATTTAATCATGACTCTAAGATGCGTAAGAAAATGTATTTATTAAAAAATAACAACAATAACAATTAACAACAATACTGACAAAAATTTGAGAAAGTCCAATAATATATAATTTTATCCTTACTTGTATTCATTAAAGAAAGCGATTGTAAAATGTGTGAACCTTGTTATATTACCTAATATAGGCTTTGTCACTTATCATGGGAATTATCTATTCCATGGGGTATTCTAATTGTATGGGTGAAAATGACATGTGGAAAATGCTTGTATTTGTAAGAGTCTATCATCTAATATATATATTTATACATGTATAAGAGCTATTTTCACTAAAAAAATTTCATTAAAAGAGGTGGAAAATAATAATTAATTAAAAATGTAAGATTTAATGTGTTGGTAATTAAAGATCACATTAAAATTCTAGATTGAAATATTTCTTTAAAATTGAAATGTTAAAAGTCTTTAAATTAAAAATCTGGCTCAATTATTTTCTTAACATTGAATGTCATAACAATTAAAACTCATATTAAAATCTTAATCTAAAGAGATTTCTTTAAAATCAAAATATTAAGATTTTAATTTTAATTTTTAATTACTTTCATAATTCAACACATTAAGGAACCATAACATTCAACATAATAATAAC
>JANIHY010000209.1:62820446-62832505 GCA_027479065.1 Erythroxylum brevipes | reverse complement strand
TTTATTCATTATTAAATATTTATATTTGATGAACAAATTTTAAATCTTTATATTTATCTCAATAATATATCGTTTAACAATTATTCTCAATTTATTTTATTTTTTGATGTTTAGTACATGTACAATGTATATTTATACTTATTTAAAAAATTGTTATAACTATTTCACTTATTGAAAGTGATCAAACTTTAAACTTTAATGTAAACATTAACATATAATATAAAAGTTTTAAATCTAATATGCATTCTAAAAAGTGAAATTGACTTCAAATATATCAGATATTTAATTTATATTATTTAAAGTTATGTAAATGCAACATCACAATTTTTAATGTTATCATTAATTGTATTACTATATGCACAAAGAAATATAAATAAGGAATCATTACCGTAATTGATCCCAATGCATTTTAACATTCTCATTTTATGTTTTATATCCACACAATATTGCTTTCTTATAAGTTTCCCCTAAAGCATCTGCAATTGCTTTCTTATCAAATCATGTACATGCTAATGTACATGAAATTGATGGAGGAGCCTTCCATACATATATATATATATACTCTTCATTCTCTTCGATTGTAATATGGAAGGGTTTTTGTCATTTCTTATGGGTAATTTGACCATTGGTTCCTTGTTATCCAAAATTGAACCTTAACATCAAGCTGAAATCTATCTTGGCAGTTTTATCTAAAGGTTAGAGACTTATAAAGGGTCTTCTTTTAACTAGTTACCATAATATAATGAAGCTTTCTTCTCATCCCCTATCCTGCATTCAATGAATTATGCAATGGTGTCTTTTGCTTTGATTAGTTACGACATGAAATTTGATTAGTTTGTATCCTTTTTTATTTCCCATAAGCTTCTTTCAATTAATATGTAGTTGTGCATCCATCTGGATCACAGTGACTTTTCCTTTATGATTAATTTCCGGACTCATTTGACTATCAGGGTTTGATTACTCAGCTTGATAGTCCTTATCCCCAATCCTCCCTCCTTACCTGGTGCACAAATATCTTGCCATTTGACCTTTGCCAATAAGTTCTTTTCTCCTCTTCCTCTCCATAAGAATGTTCTCATAATTTGTTCCAGAGATTTGATTACTTTTTTGGACAATAGCATATGTAGAACCTAGTATATATAGAGTGAAGTAAGCACTGATTTTAACTCTAATCTACCCCCATACAATAGGTCCTTGTTACACTAGTGATTAAGTCTCTTTTGGATCTTTTCAATCAAAGGAGTACATTCTTTAAACCTTAAAATCAAAGGGGTTTAAGTTATTTTGAACCCTGAAGCTCCAGACAACTAATTTCAGTTATTACACTCTTAGAGAGTATTACTTGGCTTTTTCCATAGTTCACACTCAACCTAGAATACTCCTTGAAGATTTTGAGAGTACTAGATATTGTATAGGCTAAATGGTCATTAGCCTTGCAAAAAATTAAAAGATCATCTACAAATGACAAATCCACCAAGCCCACTCTACAATACTTGATATGATATCCAAATTTTGGATTTAAGGAAATATTGTGCTTAACTAGAATGAATAATGCTTCCCTGCATATAATGGATACATAGGGAGATAGGGGATCCCCTATTTTAATCCTTTTCCTCCTTGGAGGAGCTTTTCTAGCTCTCCATTAATTAGTATACTAAAAGAAGTTGTTGTAATGCATTTTTTCACCTCGTTAATGAACTTATCAGGAAAACCATAAGCTTAGAATAGTTTTATAATGAATCTCCAGCTCACACTCTTAAAAGCTTTGTTGAAATCCATCTTTAAAGCACAATTTTTTGGAATGTTCTTTCTTACATAGTTCTTGAGCCAATAAGATGTTATCACTAATATTTCACCCTTTCCTGAATGCTCTTTAAGTGACTACAATTATTATTGGTAGTTGTTATTCAATCTACCATCAAGAACTTTAATATGACTTTATAAACAAAGTCATAGTAAGAAATAGGCCTATAACTTTTCATATATCTAAGGTTATGAGTTTTAAGAATCAAACTTGATAATGATAATCAGGATTGGTTGATGATTAGTTCATCCGCTTTTAGCGGTGAAACAATAACAACAAATGTAAAAGAGACAAATAACGTTGCTAATTGAACAATGAAGATAGAAGAACCCATGAAGATGATTATAAAGATGAAAAATGAGCAGATGGATTTAGAAAATATGAGAAAGTAATCAATTAGATGGAAGTACTTAAAGATAAAAGTAGTGGTCTACTTCTTTTCCAATGAAAATGAAGAGAACAATTCAATATGGCACGTTTCATGTCACATTCTTGTTCTGGAGCAGAAGAGAACAGTGTAGAAACAAAACTTGATAAACATGATGGAAAATGACAGGTAAATAAAGCCAACCCAAGTCACCATTTGGATGGTTGATGGTGCTTGATTGATGGTAATTGATACTGACATTTGCAAGATGATTTACATTTGATTTGTATTAGAGTTAATTATGGTTTATTTAAATCTAATTTATATCAAAAGTCTATTATCAGAAAGTAAAAGTAGAAATAAATTTAATAAATATGATGGAAAAATGAAAGTTCAAAATGCCAAATACTAAGAGTTCAGGTTTTCTGTCTAATATTATGGTATTTTATTATGTCCAATAAATCTCAGTCATTTATTTATGTGAGTCTCACATAAGTCCCGCGTGGATTTCACAAAATAAATTATTGAGATTTTACGTGACAGAATAAGATAGAATAATATTAAATAAATGATCTTTTCTCAAATACTAGGAATCTCAAATCTGGATGTTTTATGAGGATCGATTGAACGTAGCCTGAAAGTGATGATTGCAAGATGGTTTTATGTAATTCAAAATTAATTTGTTATTTATTCAAAAATATTAATATTTTAAAAATTAAATTAAATGTTGGATATCTTACGCATTAAGCATAAGTTTTACCAATAATTAGATTTTTGAATTGCAACGGCGTTGGTGTTGGTGAATGAGATTCACTTGTGGGGCATGGAAGAGTCAGAAACCAGCGTCCAACCAGAGTCCTTGTTGGAAACAGCTGTGAACCAGTTCGAAGCCAACGAGACTCTCAAGAGACCGCACTGTCTATGACTATGTACTTATCCTATCTAAACTAAACCTGTCAACTGTTGCACTGTCTTCCATACATCAACACTTTGAACTCTTCTTGCCTTACTAATTTTTCACATAATCTTTTATTTTAGAAAAACCTTGTTTAACAAATTTATTTTTTTTAACAAGGAAAAAACAAAATTAACTCAAAACTCTAACATACAACGTTTCTTCTCTTTTTTCGGAGAAAAAATTAATGAACAGGTTCAGATCTTTTGTTTAACATTATGATATTTTGTTATGTCTAATAAATTTAAGTTGTTTATTTATATAGATCCGGTATAAATCTCGCATAAATCTCATAAAATAAATAATTAAAATTTTATAAAATAAAATAAAACAGAATAATATTTAAAAAAAATCTTAATTAATAATGAACAGATTTGATGTTAAGAGATCTCTTAAAGGAGGTGCGGCAGGCGCCCAATCCGAACATGCAAAGAAAAGCAAAACGACAAAAGAGGGAATCAAAATTTTGCGTTTTGGATAGAGATGCGCATCGCTGGCACACTCAGCCTCTCTCTACCTATGTGTACGTGCGCTAACTGGTAGACAGCTCAACTCTTCCACCCCCACCACGCACGCCCCATGCAATTTTTCCAAATTTATTACACTGCTCCCACTCCCACACTACTCCCATGAGCTCATTCCATTCTCATCAATCCATCAACCTTATGATATGATGAGAAGAAGGAATACTTGGTGGACAAGCTTTGAATGCCATACTTTCATATTGGCATGAATAATACTTCCCAAATTAGCATTTGTCTTAATGCTTATCTTTTGACTAGGATTGTCAATTATAACTAACTAATTATACTTATATGCCAAGTTACTTGCCAATTATATACACAAATTCATTTTTCAACTATATTAAGGATTAAAGAAAAAGACTACAAATTATTTGTATTTTTTTAATTTAAAAACAATCTTTTTATTAATTAAAGTCAGATTACATATTATTAAACTTATCGAAATCTCAAGTTATTATATATTGACAATAATATATATATATATATATTCTCTTATCATCATTAATGAAAAAAAAAAGAAAATGAGCCCACAGCTGTCCTCTAAGCAGTGCCTTACAATACCATACCTCTCTTGTCCTCAAAGCACACAGCTAAATCGCTAACGTTACAGCCTGTATCGATCCGTCTCTCTGGTTTCTTCATTAGTCCGTAACACTATATATCTCGTCAGCGAACTCCGAACGTGTCTTCCTGTTCTCAACTGCGACGCCGTCTCCGCCACTTCCTATCACTACCGCCGCAGCCATGGATCCGTGCCCTTTTTTGCGGGTACTCGTTGGTAATTTAGCAATCAAGTTGTCGACTTCTTCGTCGTGTTACTGCAAGATCAAGCTCAAGAACTTCCCTACTCGAAGAGCTACAGTCCCTTTAGCAGACCAAACTCAAAGCCACGAAAAGCTCAATTCACTCGCTGCATGCTTCACTCTAGACAAGAACCAGATCAATGGTATCTTGGCGTCTAAGAAAGTTCTTAGTTTGAGCGTAGAGGTGTACCAACGTGATGGTCCGACTTGTGGGTGGACTAATGGAAAGCTTTTGGGGAAGGTGACCGTGCCAGTTGATCTCCGAAAGGTGGAGTCTAAGCCTTGTATGATGCACAATGGTTGGATTAGTATTGGCAAAAATAAGAGAGAGTCGTCGGCTCAGTTTTGTTTGTGTGTAAGAGCTGAGCCTGATCCAAGATACGTGTTTCAGTTTGGTGGGCACCCAGAGTGTAGCCCGCAGGTTTTGCAAGTGCAAGGAAGCGTTAAACAGCCAGTTTTCACTTGCAAATTTAACTTGAGGAATGCCCAAGATAGGAGTTTAGGATCCAGGTTGGTTTTTTCAACTCCCCTGCTGTGTTTTCTTTTGTTTAAATTTTTGTTCTTTTTAATTGTTCATAATTTGATTGATGAGAAAGTTTGAGGAAAAAAAAAGTGGAAGAAAATTGTTGAAACTGTTGAAGATTAGGTAATTGTTGTCAACAGGAAAGTATTCCTTGTTTCAATGATGAGAAGTAATTTATGAAGGAAAAAGTTGATGATTTTGTTAGAATCTGAAGATGCTATGTTTGTAGAATGAGCTACTCTTAGCTCTATGCTCTTTAACCAAGTGATGATTTTTATTGCGACATTTGTGTTCTGCGTGTCTTTTGAGTCTCCAAGTCATCCTAATTTATCTTGTGACATTTGTTTAGGCCATCAATGTCAGAACCAAGCACATCAAAGAATTGGTTGTCCTCTCTCAAGTTGGAGAAAGACCAACCCACGAAAGAACGAAAAGGATGGACAATCACAATCCACGACCTGTCTGGCTCACCAGTTGCGATGGCATCAATGGTGACCCCATTTGTGCCGTCGCCTGGGTCTGACCATGTTAGTCGGTCCAACCCTGGGGCATGGCTGATTCTTCACCCGTCACAAGGCACCTGGAAGCCCTGGGGTCGCCTGGAGGCATGGAGAGAACACGGTACACTTGGAAACCGCTTTGAGCTAATACATGACTCAGTTACTGCCACACCAACCACGGCCACCGTGGTCAATTCAACTATTAGTACTAAAACTGGGGGCAAGTTCACCATTGATATGACCAATAGTCTTGCCACCCCAACATGTAGTCCGCACAGCAGTTGTGATTTCGGTTCTGTGTCAGGATCAGGATCATGGTCTGGATCCGATTTTGGAGTTGGATTCTTGTCACAATTCTCGTTCAAGGGTTTTGTTATGTCATCAACCGTAAAGGGTGACAAAAACTGTGCCAAGCCTGAGGTGGAAATTGGGATTCAACATGTGAACTGTACTGAGGATGCGGCTGCTTTCGTGGCACTAGCAGCAGCTATGGATCTAAGTATGGACGCCTGCAGGTTGTTTTCGCATAAGCTAAGGAAAGAGCTGAGACAACAGAGTCAGAATCTTTTCGTTTGATGACGGGTTGTTTGTCGTTTTTTGAGGGTTGGAAATGAGTTGGTTGGGTGTTGGATTCTTTTTCATCGGCTGATATAACTAACAGCAGTTTTTGAGCTGTATGTTAATGGATTCATTTTTTTGTACAGTACAGAAAGGAATGGCAGTCCAGGCTTTAATTCTTAATACATCTTTCTTGTGTCACGCGCATTTTTATCATTTAGTTCACAATTCAGTTCATCTGTATATTTCTTTTTTTATTGTTCGACAACTTCTGTAATTTCTGTTTCTGGTGAGAATCCAACACTGGTAGCTATCAATGTCAATAATTAACATTTAAGTTGGCAAAGAGTTGTGAGCTTCTCTTTTCCTTTTTCCTTTTTCAGGTCGACTAGTAACATTTGTCTGCAACCTACACGCCAATCCAAGTTGGTTAATTTTTTAGCCTGTCATCTTTATGTTAGTACATAGAGGAGGCCTTATTACGTATCCCATGTACTCTAGGATCACGTGAAAGGATCAAAAATGAAAGTAATTCGGAATACCTGGATTCGGTTCCATCTCAAGAAAAGTTTAACCGACGCACGGGTTAGGCCTTTCTACAATTTCCTCTGCGTTCCGAGCTTCCTTAACGGGTCAGGAACCTTATACTCGTGAACGTTCTTATGAGCAACTGCAGGAGACCTAACCTATATATATAGCTTCCATATCGGGCTTCCCCATTACAAGGCCGATATGGACCTGATCCACACTGATCGAGACCCATTTTTCACCCGGACTTTGACCCATTAATTTAGATCATTTATTGGGTCATTTTATTATCTTTATCTGGATCAAATGACGTAACTTAACCGGTAATTTATTTAAAAACTAAATTTGCAATTAATGTTAGTCCAACTTTAGAGACATTGACAAAATTGCCTTTGGGGCAAAAATGTCTAACACTTCAAGCTCCCGTAGCGGATGATTTAAGCTCATAGAAATTGATCATTATCCGAAACATTTGACCACTCTCTGAAAATCTATCCTTCGGCAACAGTTTAAAGTAAAGCACATGATTTTTGTTCAGGAAATTTTTGTCGATTCCTATTTTTCTCACTTTTGTAGTGCGTACAGCTATATGGGTTGTCTCTTTCCAAGTTTCCACTCGAAACCAAGAGTTGCTTGCTTTTCTAACTTAAAAGTCGAGTGAGTTCTATTCAATGACACTGTAAACACATAAATCACAATGCATTGGTATGTTCTGTTCAATGACAGAACAAACACATGAATGTCTTAAGTATGTTATTCTCTATTATTGTTGGAAATATCTAGAGTTGGTAGTCTTAGCTAGGCATGGTCATATGAGAAAAGATCCTCTATCTAATATTACTCTATCTTATTAATCATTTATTTTGTAGGACTCACGCGGGACTCATGCGGGATCCACATAAATGAATAGCTGAGATTTATTGGACACAATAAGACACCATAATATTAGACAGAGAATCTGAGAACTCTGGTCAGATGACCTAACTTATTTGGCTTCTGATCACCTGTTCCGAAACTGCTGTTCCCTAATTAAAACGTCGACGTTTTGATTAAAACAAAACTCTCGACTTTTCTAAGCCAAGCCGATGCTCCCCCTTCTTTCAATTCATTCTTCCCGCTTCGAAACGAAGACCTTGCGCCTATTCTTCTTCACGCTTTGATTTATGCTTTAGGGGGTCAAATCGAACTAGAGATGGCCTAACTTGTTGCCATCCTTAAATGTATTATACTTCCCAACAAATGGTATCACAATATAGTTAATACAATAACAACTTCATTTGTAAGGTTTGAAGTGAGGAAAGTAATGGAACTAGGAATTTCAACTTTTGGCAACAAAAGGTAAGGGATTTGTGAGCTTATCGAGACATGTTGCAGGGATTATAGGATGATAAGTCGAAAGACATATATAAGCTCGACTAGGAAGAGTTGCAGGCATGAATAGATAGAAATATTTGATCATAATTAGCAAACAAGGTCATATATCACGTTATGGATATTGCATTTCCTGTGGAGGTACGAAAAAAGTTGAAGAATAGATTAATGTTAAGTCCTCACAAAAAGAGTATATCTGAAGCAAAGATCGTACATGTTGAAGATGTAAGTGGAAATAGATCTGGAATAAGATATCAATTCTTTTAATTAAATTATTAGTGATCTGCTAAGAATCTAATGATTATGTTTTGTTCTTTACCTATTTTTTGTAAACATGACCTAATATCAGATAAGGAGACAAACTGTGTAGAGGATATCACCATTGCATTATTAGCTCAAAACTAGCAAAACTAAATAACAATAAAAGCTCTTAAGTCAAAGGGTTGTATGTGAGGAAAACTTAGGATTATGGGAGGAAGAAGGGTAAGCATGACTTAACTAAATGAAGATCTAAACATAAATATAAGATAACAATATGACACTATAAGTGCAAGCAAAGTGCACATATCAGGATGGACTGTCCAAATAGGAAAGAGTAGAAGGAAGAAAGAAAAATGTATGATTCCTCAAGGTCTTGTAATACATCGCGTAGTGGTAACATAAAATTGTAACATAGAGACATATTAGGTGTTTCAACTAGTAAACTTCAGTATTCATGGATTTTGAATACATGATGCTAATATCACATGATATTAAATAAGGATTGATTTGTGTCATACACGTCAGGAAACTTTGTCCCTGTCATGTTGGGGATGATAAAGGTTAAAATCATCAAAACAGGACAAATCAAATTTAAAATATTTGATGATGTTGAGTGGAGTCTAATATGTACCAAATTTGAGGAAAAAAAAAAACCTGATCTTTTACATGTTAATAATTCTACATATAAAATTGATGGGGACAATATTAATTAAGTTGATTAATGGTGTGATGAATGTGATGGAAGGGAAAAGACTAGCAAGAAACATCTACAAACTAATACGGGTATAATTATAGGTGGATAATTATAACAGTAGAGTAAAAAAAAGATAGTATTGCATCATGATGACACATGTGACTTAGTCATGTTAGTGAGCGATGGATGAAAAAACTTCATATGGGGCCTTATTGAAGGATATAAAATATTGCAAGATACACTTCTGCAAGTTTTTGCTCTTAGTAAAATTGTGTTCCTTGCATTTCTTTTTTCATTCTATTACATCATATTCTTGTTTGTAAGGTTTTAATAAAAAACTAAATTCTATCATTATCATGTTTTTAGGGTTTGTTTATATCTCTTATTATGTTAGGGATTCTCCTTGTTCAATTCCTTATTTAGTACATTTCATATCAACATTGTTCTAATCCTTATTATTTACAATATTATTTTATAAAAAAGGATTAAAAAAAGAAAAAAGAAGAGAAAAAAAAGAAAAAAGAAAAGAAAAGAATGAAAAGAAAGTAGCACCAAGAGTAATGGTCTAAAGCAAATTGTTCTTAAATATTGTTTGAAATTCTTGCTATTCCTTCATTGTTTTATTTGATTATTGTATTTCATGCTTGACCCTTGATTTATTTATCTCATATAATAATATTTATTAGTTTTTTTGACCTAATGATGTTGAATTCTTGTTTGAATTTGCTTAGTTCTTTAAAGAACTTGTAAAAGAATCAAAAAGTGAAAAAAAAAAAACAAGAGAATGTAGATAAGTATTGAGAAAAGCTGAGTAAAGAGTAAAATACAAGTGATTTATCATATTTAAGGGTATATATGTGGAGGAGTGCATGAGAAAAAAACTTTTCTTACAACTTCCACATATGTCTCCTAAAGGTGTTCAAATGTCGAAGGAGGAGAAGGATAATTTATACCTTGTGGAGGCTATGTAAACATCATTTTGAAAGAATGAACATGATGTATAATAAGGTCATGGATACATTGGAAAAACAATTATAATAGACTGTCGAAATGCAAGGGAGATATCAACCTCAAGTGAATAATAAGAGGAGCATACTAGGCATAATCTAATAGCTAGACAAAATCTAATAGCTCCAATGATAGTTGATAAGGGGAATGATGAATTAAGTGCTAAAGATGTTGACCTTGCAGTTGATGTCAAAAGAGACAGATTTAGTTATTAGAGAGGAGTTATGCATGATTGGAAGCAAAAGGGGAGCTTAGAATTAGAGGAGTGGATGAGAATCTTAGCAGCATTAAGATGACAATATCTTCCTTTAAGGATATTATTGATCCTAAAGCTTGTTTAAAGGCGAGAAATAAATATAGAATTGATCTTTGACTCCTACAATTATTATGATTAGAAGGTAAAGCTGACGATAGTAGAATTTACTAGTTATATCATAATTTAATGGGATCAAATAGTTAATCATGGAAGAAGAAACTAAAAGTGAACTATAAAGACTTGGAATGAATTTAAGGCTCTTATAAGGAAGAGATTTTTGTTGAGCCATTAGTATAAAGATATATATTAGAGGTTAAAAACCTTACCTAATAATCAAATTTTGTGGAAGATTATTATAAGGATGTTGAAGCAATCATAATCTAAGCCAATTTAAAGGAGGATATAAAAGACACTATGACAAGATTGGATAGGTTGAATAACAAAATATCTAATGTAATAGAGTTACAACCTTATACAGAGTTGGAAGACATGACACATATATTTATGAATATAATGAGACACTTAAAACATAAAGGAGCATCACAATACGTAATTAATCTTAGTGATTATTAGGGGCCTAATTAGGAAAAGGATGATAAGGGTTCCTTTAAAGCAAAAATTGAGCCACCCAAAAATAAAGAGCATATCTACAATTAGGGAAAAAGTAAAATTAAATTTTAAACATCTTGAAATAAACAAATTATATGTTTTCAATATTTAAAAACATGGAACACTGATTATCAGAGATGATGGAGAAGTGAAGAGAAGTTATATCTCACTCATAGATTATAGTGAAGAGGGTGTTAAGTGTGATGTTAAGAATATAAAGCTTGTTAATAAGAGGGCAATAAGTTTTTTAATCGAGGAGGATGAGTTGGAGTACTAGTGGGAAAACATATTCCATACTAAAAACCACATTCTAAATAAAGTATGTAGTATGATTGTCAATAGAGGAAGCTGAACTAATATCTCTAACATTACCCTTATCAAGAAGTCGGGTTTGTCTATTATGAAAAATCCAAAGTCATATAAGTTTTAATGGATTGATGAATGTGGGAAGATCAAGGTGAACAAGTTGGTGTTGATTATAATGATCAACGGAGATTAAAAAAAGAGAATGAAAAAAAGAAAAAGAGAAGGTAAAAAAAAAACAGAGTGATATAGTATACTTTATAATAACTAACTTATGATTATATAGCAAGTGATTTAGAAAATTTCTCTTGAAAAGTAAGGATATGATATGAATATGACTAGCTAAAATATAGGATGATTGCATGTAGGGCTGGTCAATTACAAAAGTTGCAGTTAGAGAAAGTTTAAAGATAAAACACTCACCTTGGACTAAATACTGACTCACAATTACTTTGACTTCATTAATGTCTTAGGATATTAGATAAGGCACACATATTCCCTGCAACTTTTGATGAAGACTTTGAATGTATTTCCTGATACATCTGGGTTGAATACTAATCCACAAAAGAGAAAGTTATACATCTCTACTAATTTCAGGAACTATTAAACCTCGGTCCAATTACTGAGTTGGTCGTATCTTGATGTGCCTATATCAACCAAGAAGCTAAGGTTTACATAAAATATTCCATTACTGGAATCATTTAAGAATGACATCAACTCATGGAAAATAGATTTCTTTATAATACAGTTAGACTTCAGCTTATTATCTCTATAATAAGCAATATGCATGTGCATTACAGTGTTTATTTATTTTTATTTGGAAAGATTATAAGGGAGATCGAAAGATGTATGAAGAACTTCTTATGGTTAGGTAGAGCTGGAGACTACAATGGAGTGAAAGTCAAGTGGGAGGAGTTGTTGTAGCACCCCACACCCGACGAGACCCGAACCCGATATCCACGGTGATATCCGAGCCCGTGACCCGCGAGGGTGGC
>JANIHY010000209.1:62806232-62818123 GCA_027479065.1 Erythroxylum brevipes | reverse complement strand
ATAAACAAAAATATTTAGACTAAATACCAGACGAATTCGAAGAAAAATGTTCAAAAGGCATATATAAAGTGAAAAACCTCTCTATATAGATTGTCTTCCATGTCCTAATTTGTCACACTAATTCAATAAGAATATATTTAAATTTACATATTGAAATTAATTAGATACAATTAAATAAAAATGTATTTAAATTAAATTTGATGAGATACATTTACAAAAAGAACGAAATAAAATAAATGAATGTAAAATAATTTAACAAAATTATCAGAATTAGTGTAAATACCATTGAAAAAGCTTAACATCAAATCAGCTTTCTTAATGTCGCTACAGAAGCATTCCATGTCTGAGGCTTTCATCAACGATAGAAAGGAAATCAGACAACAGTAGCATAGATTACAAAGAAGCTCAAGTAAAAAGGCTCAAAAAAAAAAAAAAGAGGAGGAAACAAGGATCTCAAGAGGGGTAGACATAAATTATACGTGATTGTAAAGCTGCCTACCAAAAGTCTGTAAGAAACGCATTTTCTTGCCACGGAAAAAATACTTCATTGCACTTGAGCAACAAAGGCCCTCCATGTTTGTACAACAGAGCAGTGTAAAAGCATACCATAAGCAGATATGAGTATTTTGTTACAGTTCTCATTCTGATGCTGTATCTTTACTGTTGAAACCTTCCGTATCATCCTTTGGCAGGGTATCTAGATCAATGCGAGCATTACTGGCATCTTGTTCAATTCGATTATCAGAAGAATCAACGTGTTCATGTTTATCTACTGCTCTAATTATATCTTTGGTAGAAGAGCTTGAATTATCATCTTTTCCACCATAAGCATTATCGTTGCCAGAATTCACATCAATGGCAGGATGTGAAATCTCCTTTATTTGCCTGGAAGATTCAGAGTCGAGCTCTGTATCAGCAGCAACATCAGGCTTGGTGGTCTGATCAGAACCACTGGAATCTAAATTAATAGATGAATTTGAGGAACCTTTTCCATTTGCTTCTACAATACCTGTTTCATGGGAGACCGTCAAATTAAATTGCAATTGCCTGCTGTCTGAGACAGTGTTCCTATTAACATTCTCCAACTCGGTTAATTTTTGGCTAGATATCGCTTCAGTGGTTGCACCATCAACAGTTGCCTTTTGAGCTTCAGTTGATTTTGATGTATTGTTTAGTGTTTCACTAGTCTGGAATGAACCAGAAGCATCTGTCCTCCCATTTATTGAGTTATCACCAGTTCTGGCAGTTACTTCCATCAACTTATTGCTATTTAGCTGTTGATCGCTGGATACATAAGTATTTTCAAGCGACTTGTCATGATGGTTCGGAAGGCTTATATTGCCATCTTTAGTTTCACCTGAAGGAACAGATTCAGCTGTTACACCTTGTTTCAACTGTGATGCTGAGTTGTTCTGATTACTTATAACATCCTTGATAATGTTTTCGTCCAATTTTTTAGTCACCAACTTCTCACTTGAGTTCTCTGAGCTTTTCCCGTCAAGCTCTGAGTTTTTAACTGGGTTATCATGGGTCACAGCATTTGAAGCATCATCTGCCTTGTAATGTTCCTCTCGAGCATCACTCTGTTTATCAGATTTATTCCCCTCATTTAGATCACTTCTTTCCAAGTTCCCGGTCGAGGCATCAGCATCTGATTTCCCAGGTTCAGTGCTTGTAATTGTACTATCATGGGCCACAGCACTGGAAGCATCATCTGCCTTGTAATGTTCCTCTCTAGCCTCATGAGCATCGTCCTCATGATCCTCTAAAGAAGTGTCCTGATCTACTTGAAGCTCCTTGTCTTCACCTTCAATATTCTCAATTTCCTTTTCATCACCTTCTTCCTCAATTTCTTTCTCTTCTTCAACAAAATCTACTTCATGCTCAGCATCTCCTTCTATTTTCCCTTTATAATGTTCATCTATTCCATCATCACCCCCTTCTCTGTCCTCATCTTCTGTCTCTTCATCCTTGGTTTCGTCTTCCTGCTCTTCTTCTTCATGCTTGTTTTCATCTTCTCTTACTTCTTCATCATGCTTAGGTTCCTCCGTGTGCTTAGAACCTTCTCCTTGCTTAATCTCTTCTTCGTCTTCTTCTTCTTCTTGATTTTGTTCACGGTTAAATTTTTCTTTCATATTCATTTCTTCTTGCCCTTCATTTTCCTCTTCCTCCTCTTCCTCATTTCTGTCATCCTTACTCAACTCTGGCACATGAGGATGGAGGTCTTTCCTTCCAAATTTTAGAATCTCATCACCACTTTGAGCTCCAGTAGAGATTTTCACATCTTTCTCATCAAGCTCCTTCTTCTTATCATGAGAACGCTTGACTTGGTAGATTAACCAAAAACTGACACCTAGCAACACACAAATCTGCAAAATATGCTTGAACTTAATCCCTTTGGATCGAGCATTTCTACTTGGCAACCGCTTGCTCATGATCCCCACTATACGAGTCCAATATTCTCCCTCTGTACAGCAAGTCAGAAACTGTCCAAGAGTCCACTATATTATAATATTTGCATAGTAAAAGGAGTTCAATTGACAAAACAATCCATAAACATCTACTTTGAAAAAAAAATATTAACTAACTCTAAAGGAACACAAATGTTCAGGTCTTTCATATAATTTTTCATTTTCTACACACTAACACAGAACTAAGTGAAAGAATTTGATATCAATTCGGCTTCATCTTCATTTTGTTTTCCAGTTAGTACAGCTATAAAACAATTGGTTACTGCTTCAAGTTGTTTAAAATTCTTCAAGATTTGTTTTGAGCTTTGGCTATCCTTCGGATATAGAAGGCAAAGAAAGTTAATTTCTCTACCAACTGTGCGTATTTTTTAGATATATTATGTTTCCACATCACCAGTATGAAAATTTGCAATTGTCTGGCCATTTTCAGGAACAATTTTGTGCACTACTGCTCAATCGTCGTAACAGTCTAGTTTAAACTTGAAGCAATCGATTAAAGCAGATCAGAAATCCAAGTTTATTCTACTTTCCTAATCATTCATCCGAATAAGACGACAGACATCGAAGTTTATTTTATTTTCCTAATCACACATCCAAATAAGACTAACACGCGCAGGACTCATACCTGATTTCAGTAAAGATATGAATTAGTACAAGAAAGGATGCACATCACTAGCGAGAAATTTTATCACATTTAAACAGAAATTTCCTGAAAAAAGAAAACAGAGCTCGAAAGCAGAATCCCAGAAGAAAACAACGAAGGTGAAGTCAAAATCACCATAAAACCCTAAACACCAAAGTGAAATACACTAAAGCTACATCCAACAAACCACATCACACACCGTTAATCCATACCCAAAATTTAACCTTTGGCATTAATATTTCAAACCCATCAAGTAAAATGGTCGACTTCAAACACTAAAGCTTAAATAACAGAATAACAGCTCGAAACACCCCGAAATCGCCTACCACCTACAGAAGAAATGAAGGAAAGAGAGACTATAAAGTAACACTGAAGTCGGATCGCTATTAAAGAAGAAGCGAAAGTACCTGGAGATAGAGACTGAGACAGCAAAGGAGAAAAACAATCCCTACAGTTAAAAAGCAGAAGCAGTTATTGCCTTTCTGGTGAAACAGAAACAGAGATGCCTTAAAAGCGTGACATATCTAATTTCTTCTCTTACTTTTGTTGGACTCCACTAGACCAAAACAATGGAATGGAGGACAGTGACGAGCATGCGCCGAGAGATCCAAAGGAAACCGCTAAAGCAGTAGATAGGAGTCTCCGTCAAAGCGACATCATTCGTCAATTTCCCTAAATGGACGGACATGGCTAAGTTGGGTCACAGTAAGCAAAATTAATGGGTTTTATTTTTTTTTATAACAACCAACATTCGCCGACTTTCAAAAAATTATTTTAATTTTTTTTATTTTTATATCAGCTATTTCAAATTCTCAGTTACCCATTTGAATAACCTACGGATAAGATATCAAAACCATTATTTATTATTATTATTAATGAAGCCAATGGAGTGCATTTTTTTTTGTTATTTAAATATATGTAATGAATCAAGTGAGACCTTAACTTATTGTTTTAATAATAAAATAAAATTTATTATTATTAATAAATTTATTTTTGGTAATATGTGAAAAATCAAATTTAATGAAATGACTAAGTGAATAAAAGAGTCAGCTGAATGAACAAGCAATCGAAAGAAGTAGAAAATTAACAAAATAGAGCATGTATGCAAGAGTTTGCTTAAAGAGCACTCGTTGATACACTAATGGCCAATCTCATAAATTGATTGATTAATGCCATTAGAAGTGGTTCTTATTATGGCTAATTTTTGTTTCTAACTATCATTTTAAATTATTTTGAGTATAAATATGAGTTATATGAAGGATCTTTGGTAATAAAAGGGAATGTTGGGAAGGTTTTGAGGGATTTTCGTTACATTCATGTATATGTGAGAATGATATAAACCTTTATTAAATCGGGTGATCAAGAAAGGAGTTATTTAGTTATACTTGAGTGATTAAGATATTAGGGACTGTTTGTTTTCATTTTTTTTGCCGTTTTTGGTTGTGGTTTTTATTAAAAAGAAAACCTTCTTTTAAAACACGTTTGGTTAGATTTGTTGTATCACGGCGTTTTAAAAATAAAAAAACTATAACAAATTTACGAAAACCAGAAAATTACGTTTCCTTAATTTTTCACAACAGGTTTTCTTCTACTCTAAAACAGTTTTTTCTGTTCATCGCGCCGCGTCTTCGTCTTGAAGGCTTACTGTGATTTTTTTGTGACTCCAGGTTTGCCCTCTATTTGATTTCTCTTCTTTTTCCACTGCGTGATTTCCTATTTGCTTATATTTGTTCTTTTCCTTTACTCTTTCGGTGCTTTTGGTGCGTGGATATGGCTTTCTCTTTTCTTGTTCTGTTTGATACCGTTTCTTCATGGAAGCACCTCAGCCTACCATGGCAACCGGAAACTTCTTCTATAACAATCGATAACACGAATATAGGCATAAACGAGAAAAGGTAGAAGTTGATTTTGGGAGTCATTTCAAAGTAAAAAGTTTATCAGTACTTACGCACGAGGAGTTAGTAGACTTGTGTAACTTGTAAGCAAGAGATGTTAAGAACCAGAATAATAAACCTTATATTTGCTTTCATTTTTTGAGAGGTTGAAAAGCTTTCTAATCTTTGAAGCCCTCTTTGGGCCTCTCATTCTTGGTTTCTCGATGTCTGTAAGTCCTGGCAAGTCATTCTCACCTTTCTTCACAATCACCAAGTTCAGAACTGAGAGATCTGGGCTAACAATGCATCCACGAACAGACTTCCTTCTACGTTCTCTATTTCGCCTTCCATATCCACGAAAGCAAGGGGCACCTCTATGAAGCAAAAGACGAACACGGCCAAGAGTCAAAACTCCCTGCTTCATTGGAAAACCTTGCTTGTCACAGCCTCTCATAATTTTGAATACATAGCCTTTGAACTCCTCACCCAATGCATCACTTGACAGCTTGCGAATGGTTTTAGTCTGACAATCATTTAATATGCGACAGAGGCCTTTAATGTTTTGTTCCTAGCTTCACGTCTCTTAGCATAAAATAGAGTTTTACTTTTGTCTTGTAGCATCACGTTTCTTAGCATAAAATGAGTTTGTTTTTGTCTTGTAATATGTGGAGTCAATAAAGTAAGTTTGCTTTTGTCTTGTAGCATGGAATACAACTTGTGGCATAAGCAAGACTAGTACTAACCATAACATGATTGACAGATAATTTCACAAGAATATATGCTAATTGGAGGATTTTCATTTAAAAGCGAAGCTAGGCCATGACATTGCAATTTCATTCTACTTTAGAATGACTTAATGTAATTTTTAATTTATGTAATTTTATTATATACAATTAATATGTAATGTTTTAACAATCTTTGATTAGTATATATTTAATTTTAGCTATAATGATTAATTAAAAAATATAATGTATTAGATTATAATTATTACACATAATAGTATAATTACAAAAAATATAAACATGATAATAACACCAAACATGTTTTTGTTTTCGGTTATACTTGAGTGATTAAGATATTAATTGTGAGTGAAATTAAATATTTTAGGGTTCTTCTTCACCCATGATCAATTTTATGAATATCGTTTCAACCTTAATATTAGATTGGTCCTAAAACGATACTATACTGGTACTAGTTAATACTAGATACCATTTTAGGCAATTTTTAAATTTATAAAATAGTTTTTTAATTATTTAAAAATTGCAAAATATCCCATTAATATATTGTACTTTATATTTTATAAATTTACATTAACCATGCCTCCAAAAATCAATAACAACAATTTATTTATTTTTATTAACATTAATTTTTAGATATTTCGCATGTAAATAATAATCATAATTAATATGAAAAAAGATAATCATCATACAAATATAAAATTAAGAACAATACAAAATATTTAAAATATTACAATTTCATCATATAATAAATAATAATTACATCAAAACATCAAATAAAAAGAACAGTAAATATCCTTAACTCTCTAACTATTATAATTTACAATAAGAGTTCGTGATGAGCAAACAACCAAATAAAAGTAAAACCTGAAGAAAAAAAACAATTACATTGCGTATAGAGAATTAACATATATATCAAATATAAGTAAAATTAAAAAAAGAAGAGAAACAAAAACCTAAAACTTCATTTAATCGTTTACGGAGGGGTACCCGCTATAACTACACTTATGTCAATTATCATTTGGTACAAAATTCTTATCATTAAGAGGAGTCTCATCATCGTCATCATTCAAATTCATTGCACCAAATAACATGTCAATGCTTTGTTATCTAAGATTATCTTCCAAACCATTCAAATATACCAAACTTGATTCCTCAAAAACTCAATCCACCAAAAGATTGATATTATCAATGCAAATTGGATTTAGTGAATTACTTGTTATATTAAGAGTCATAGTAAACAATAAAATTTAATTATTAAAAAAATATATCTAAGTTAATAATGATAATAACATATCTTTCTCAAAACTTTAAATTGTAACGAATGAAGACCAAGTCATTCAATCTCTTATACTCCAATCTATTTTTTTTTCCTTAGAATGGATGAATTGAAATGTGTTTCAATTACTTTCACAACCTGTTGCACTCATACATTGACTTAGAATTTGAATTGCAAACTTTTGTAATTCTAGAACACCAATTTCGAATTAATCTTACAAAGAAATTGTAAGTTGTAAGATGATAAAAGTAGCGTTACAAATAAAATAAAGCGATAAATAATTTTTAACAAGTAATAAAAGTGAAAAATATATAACAAGATTAAGTTTTACTCTTTGTCGAAAAACAGTTGACATCTGAAAATCTCCAAAAGACTACTTATAAAGCTCCATTTGTGAGCTCAGGAGATCTTGCATCATTTCATAGGCAACAATTGCTATAATAGCTAATAGCGTTCTCTTATTAACTTCAATTTTCTTTGTAAAACCTGGACTAAAATAGATAATAGGATTCAAAAATTCCCCAACAGCAAATAATAAAGAGTAAAGTTACTTTCCCATCTATTATTGAGATTGCAAGATAAGGTGCATACCAAGTAGGTCTATTTTCATATTAACCTTGATTACTTCCTTTGCTCTCTCCATGACATTAAAAAAATAACCCATTGTTACATTTTCATCAATATTAGTCAAATGAAGTACCCTCACCAAAGGCTCACAAAATCGGATGATAAATTAGCATTGGAACCAAAATTTAGTATTTTCAATTATAATTCTATAAACATCCAATCCAACATTAGACCTAACATGTTGAGATGCAACCAACTTATCACTTAGAAACATCTATCTCAGCTTTTTCTTCATCATAACAAAATACTAAAGTGATAAAAAATTCATTGCAAATCTTGTAACAGTATGATGAAACAAATTCCTACCATTGGTAAAATCCTTTCTCATTAAATTCAAGACTCATGCATGATTATAGATGAAGTTGGTTAACTTTTTGACTTTCTGCACAATCTCATTAATAATAAGAAAATACCTAACATTCTTTATATTTTTCAGCATTAAATCAATGTAATGTGCAACACAAAGAGTTCAAAAAAAGATTATACTTATTTTATAACCTTCTCCCCACCGCTTTTTAAAAAGAATCATTGTCAGTAATAAACTGAATAGTATTTTCTGACTCTACTTCATTCACAACTTCGTCGAATATTTCAAATAAAGTATCAATATTTCTAAAAAGGCATCAATAAACTTCAAAACATTAAGCCCTTTGCAGAATAAACCAAAAAATTAATGATAGGCTCATGTCTCCTATTTTTTTAACTATCACACATAATTGAACACCCATAAGTAGCCTAATATATTCTTCTTTCTTCCTAATAACTTTTAATTCATAAACTAACTCAAAAGTTTACCTTTGTAGTCATGAATAGAAGGAGCTTTGTATCCTAAACTGTAAGAGGTTATAACATCCACTATAGGTTGATAATAATAAAATTAGGAAGCATTGAATACTACACCTATATCATACCACCATTTCTTCATTGCCATATATGTATATTTGTTGACAGATTTGGAATGTTGTATTTATGTATAATTAGGATTCTTTCTTTAATTAGGATAGCTTTTCCTATATATTCATGTGTATATGCCTTGTAAATCATCATCAGAGAATGAAATAAAATTCGTCATGGTATCAGAGCTAGATGCCTATTCCGAAGATTGAGTTTTCTCTCTCCTGCATCCACATTTTTCGTTTCTGTCTGACTAAGGGGTTGAGTTTTCTCCTCCTCTATTGACACCACCCACACCAGAAGATCGCCAGCCTCAAGTTCGACCAACCACTGGAGTTTCACCGCCATCCGACGTCGCACGTGGTGTCACATGCCTCCTGAAGATCCGGTGACATTGTTCACACGCCACCGCGTGGGGCACGTGTCACCATCTCCGGCCACTGTCTGACTCGATTTTTTGTCCAGATCTGATCTCTGCCCTTCCGCGACTCCGATCAGCCATTCTCCTGTCACTTCTGATGACATGTATTTTGGGTTCCTCTAAATAGGTTCTGGATTTCTTATTGATCTTTGCCTATTCTTCAGTCATTCTATCAATCATGTCAGACATTAAGAAAGGAACTGAAGTAGATAAACATCATGCCTTTAGTGACAGTCCCTATATTCAAATTAGCCCTATTAAACTGGATGGTTGTGATAATTATTTGGCTTGGTCTAGATCATATTTACTGTTCATTAAGGCTAGAAGGATTCAGGGATACATTAATGGAGATAAGAAGCCACCAACTGTTAATGATCCATATTTTAGTCAATGGGATTTTGACAATTCTTTGGTTATGTCTTGGTTTATTAATTCTATGGATCCTAAAATCTCTAGATAGTATTTACTGCTTGATATTGCGGAGAAAATATGGAAAGCTGCAAAAAATACCTATTCTCGAGTGGGAAATGATGCTTGGATTTTTGAACTCCGTAAGATTCATGGCACAAAACAAGGTGAACTTTCTACTTCAGAATATTTCTCTGAGTTGAGTAATTTATGGTAGGAGCTAGATTATTATCAGGATTTTCAGGCTAAATGTGATGATGATGCAGTACTGATCCAAAATATGATTGAAAAAGAGAGGGTGTACGATTTTTTGGCTGGTTTGAATTCTAAATTTGATCAATTGAGAGTTTAAATTATTGGCAGATCACCTTTTCCCTCTTTTGAGGAGGCACATTCTTATATTCAGCAGGAAGAGACAAGAAGATGTGCCATGTTTTACAATGCACCAGTTGAGAAATCAAGTTTAACTGCATATATTACTCATGAGCAGACAAAGAGTATTGCTTCCTATAAAGATCAGTTACTGTGTGATTACTGTGGAAAACCAAGACATTCAAAGGAAACTTGTTGGAAATTACATGGGAGACCTACTAAGGGTCGTGGAAAACGAGCTAATACAACAAAGGCTCGGGCAAATGTGGTAGAAACAATAGAATCTTCCAAGGAGACATTTCAATTGCAAGTCTCTCTTCTAATGAAATCCAACATTTCAGGCAACTTCTATCCCAGTTCAATTCCTCCTCAGGTGCTACATCCAATTTTGTTAAATCAGGCAATCCGTGTGCTCATCTTAATTCATGGATTATTGATTCTGGTGCGAATAGACATATGGCAGGCACTTCTAAAGGCTTTCTTAACTACTCTCCTTGTCTAAAAAAGGATTGTGTCAGGATAGCTGAAGGGTCATTAGCTCCTATTTTTGGGACAGGTTCCATTGTCTGTACTCCAAATCTTAAACTGTTTTCAGTTCTTCATGTTCCTTAATTTCCTGTCAATCTTTTATCTATCAGTGCTATCACCAAAGCTCTAAACTGTAAGGTAGAATTTTTTCCTGATTAATGTATTTTTCAGGGCCTTCGAACCGGGAAAAGGATTGGTAGTAATAGAGAGCATGATGGCTTATACATGATGGAAGATGGTCAAGGTGTAGCCTTTTTTGGAGATTGTAATGATGTCAATCAGGACATAATACAGTTGCATAGGCGGTTAGGGCATCCTTCCTTTTTTGTCTTAGAAAGATTATATCCCCGGTTGTTTTCTAGGACCCGATTTGATTCTTTATCTTGTGATGCTTGTGAGTATGCTAAACATACTCTGATCCTTTGAGTGATAATAAAACTATTGTTCCTTTTATGCTTATTCATTATGATGTTTGGGGACCTACTCAGACTGTCTCTTTGTCTGGAAATCGTTGGTTTGTTACTTTTATTAATTATTGCACTAGGATGACTTGGGTGTCTTTGATTAAAGCAAAAAGTGATGTTTTCTTATGCTTTCAATCGTTTCATCGAATGGTGCAAACTCAATTTGATGCTAAGATAAAAGTCTTGAGAACTGATAATGGGACAGAATACATGGATAGTAGATTTGGTACTTATTTGGAGTCTCATGGGATTATTCATCAAACTAGTTGTCCTTATACTAGTGCTCAGAATGGGGTAGCTGAAAGAAAAAATAGGCATTTATTGGAGGTTGCTAGATCCCTTATGTTTACTATGAATGTTCCAAAACCGTACTGGGGGGATGCTGTTATGGTTGCAGCCTATCTTATTAATAGAATGCCTCTTAAAACACTCAATTTTAGGACCCCTTTGGAAGTTTTAACTGGGAAGAATGGCTATACTGTTCCACCAAAGGTTTTTGGCTGTGTATGCTTTGTTCATACCAAGAATATTGGCAAACTTGATCCAAGGGCTCTGAAATGTGTGTTCATTGGGTATTCTCCAACCCAAAAGGGCTATAAATGTTATCATCCTCCATCTAGGAAGTTTCATGTCAGTATGGATGTTACCTTTCGGGAGTCTGAACCTTACTTTGGCACTACCCAATCACCTCTTCAGGGGGAGAGTAGTAAAGAAGAGGTGATGCCTGTGGTTCTTGGTGATCTTGTTCCAAATGTTGTTCAGGAGGAGAATGAGGAGACTGTTGTTCCAAATGTTGTTGGGCGGTTAGATAGACCCGATTTATTGAGATATTCGAGGAAAAACAGGTCTGAAGAAGCCATCATGCCTTCTACACTGCAGGAATCCTCTGGTGAGTTATCTTCTGGTTCTGATTTAAACTTACCTATTGCTCAAAGAAAAGGGGTCAGGGCATGTACAAAATACTCTATATCTAACTTTGTCTCCTATGATTCCTTATCTCCTTCCTATAGAGCCTTTGCCTTGTCTCTTTCTTCTATGTCTATTCCACAGGATTGGAGGGAAGCTATTACAGATCCAAAGTGGAAAGAAGCTATGGTAGAAGAAATGAAAGCTCTCGTCAAAAATGAAACTTGGGAACTAGTTGATGCTCCAGATAAGAAGCTAGTTGGCTGT
>JANIHY010000209.1:62784057-62797663 GCA_027479065.1 Erythroxylum brevipes | reverse complement strand
TAACATTTTGAATTGAATGAAAAGAAGAAAAGCATGAAATATGAGAATTTGATGAAATGAAAGAAGCATGAGAGTACAAATTTGTGATTGACTAAATTGAGCATAAATTTGTTTGTGATTGGGCAAGAGAGGAACCCATTTCGTTAGTCATATGCACGTTGATCTGTAGCCTTCTCTTGACTGCCCTCATGAGGCCACGAGATCATGAAAAATTGAACTCATTTTGTTCACGGTGTAAACTTCGGTTTCTCCGTTTTGTTCCACGAAACTCTTGAGCCATTTGTTGTGCATTTCATCATCACTATTTTGAGCATGATGCATAATTGAGTGTTATGCTTTGATAGATAATTACATGATATGCTTTATGTGATGACATTTTGTTAATTATGAGTTATGAGATGAATTATAAACTATTGAATTGCTAGAAATATGTGTATATATATATTTGTTTGTTTGGCCCATTGCTAGTGGCTATAAATATGTTAGCCATTGAGCTGTATAGCTCATCCCACGCTTCCCTCCTCAGGTGCAGAAGAAGATTAGTGATTTTTGCAATGCATTGGAACTCCAAGATAGTTAGAGACTTTTGTAATGAAGTTAGTTAAGGAAATTTTATAATTTAGATTCATTTTAAGCATAAGCATTCAAATTGTATCATGTGTATTTCATATTTTTGTATTTTGTATTTTGAAATGAGCTTATATAAACTCTTTTAGAATTCATTTATGAAATATGATTGGATTTTGGCTTGTGACTCTCTAAATTTTAATTGTTTGATGTTCTACTATTATGGGCACGCCACCTTTATGGGATGACGAGTTCCGTTTTGTCTTTGAATATTTGGGCTCTGGAAATGGGGTCCAACAATTTGGTATCAGAGCGACTGGTTTTTTCCTAGGTTCAGAATGTATAGTGTTATAAGTTGGTAGGCTATGTGATTAATTGTGTATTGTGAATCGATGTGTTGCATTAAGTGACATGTATATCAGGCATACATGTAGGGAATACGATTAAAAATGGAAGTCAGCTGAAACATTAGTGTTTTATCAAAGGAGTAAAATGCCACCTCATAAAAGAATACGAGGGGTTTTGCAAGGATCTGTTGCATCTTATTCCTCACCATTAGAGAAGGGTACTGATAAGTATAGAATCCCAGTAATTGCAACCGTATAAGTTGTATGTGTGAACTTCCGTTAAAAGTTTGGACTAGTAGAAACGATGAGAAGAATGATGTTTGGTTAGAACGTAAGATGAGGAGAGTTTGTGGATAAATTGGAGAATAATATGATTAAGTACATATGAGATCGATATTTGGATAAGGTATAGGAGATGAAAGTGTAGAGGAAGAATGAAATGAAATCATAAAATTGTTATGATTATAAAAGGATGAATTTGGAACCGAAATAGTTATGTGAGTATTGTGTTAAGAGTTTATAATTCAGTATAAGAAGATATTAGGGGAAAGTTAGAAATGTTTATAAAATAGGATTTTAGGCAAGAATGAGAGAAGAGGAATGTTGAAGGATTTCTAAAAAATAAGAATATGTTTGTGAAATTGAGATCAGAATTTTTGGATGAGTATGCATCTATGATTTCGAATTAATTGCAAACATAGGTATACATGATGATATATGGTAATTGGAAGGTGAGAGGATAATAGCGATATAAAAAAATGGTGTCAAGGGTAAGTTGATTTGTCATTGTGAATGCACATTTGATAATAGGGACACCATGATAAGTGAGAATACTAAGCCTATGCGTATTATATGCATGGAGATAATATAAGAAGCAATCTATGACTTATTGAATATTGTTGTTCATAGTTCTTATAGTTCAAAGTCTAAGATGAGTTAGAGCAAGACGTGGAAGTGCTTGTAGTGATCAATTGGGAAGAAATTGAGATTATTAATGATGTTACCACATGTGATGAATTTAAGGAAAAAGAAGAAGGACACAATTATGGCATAATCCCTACAATCGAGGACTGGCACAAAAGGCGAAGAGTTATCTAGAATTAAATGGGATTAAAGTATCCTTAGCGTAAGCTACTAATTGGTGAATTGACATAAATACATCTCTAGATAAGATGTAATGATTTTGGAGATATATGCCAAGATATTAGAGTAAATGAAATTGTTTAGTATCTCATTGAGCCTTATATTAAGGGGTGTTCTAATCATGTAAGCTATGGTATAAATTGATCCTATTGAGATATTATGAATAGTGAAATTGATCTTTTTGAGGTACTAAGAATGACTGATAAGTAATTATGGAAAATAGTTAATTGAGAAGGATTTCATGAACAGTATCGATGTTTGTAGTGAGGAATCTTCTTTCAAAGAAAAATTTTCCTAAATTGAGTTAAGTTGATCAGATGATTCAGTTTAAGAGTGATCAATGAAGAAACAAATTGGAAATGAATATGTAATGATTCAAAAGTGAGTATGGGAGTCATATCCCTAACAAAGACTCAAACAAAAGAGGTAGAATATGTTATTAAAAAAGGTATGTATTTTGTTTGATGTAAAGTATCCAACTATAAGAGTAGATTATAAATTCAAGGTGACACTATTGCTAATGTGAGGAGAATACAGGTCCACATTATAATCGGTGTAAATATGTTCGGGAGATACAAATAGAATATAAGGAATGTGATACCAACACAAAGTAAAGTATTCAAATAAATCGAAATGTGTGGAGGAATTAGTATGAATGAATATGCATTGAATAAGTCAATGTGAATTAAAGGGAATTGGATGAAAAGAGAAAATCATTAGGGAAAAGAATTCAAGTGGGAAATTGAAAATGACATGAGATAATGTTACCTTCATTGAGGAATTAGTCACTTAAGGAATTGCAAGAATTAATTATGGGCACAAGGAAATTTGGCTTATATATGTTGGAGTTATCAATGCCCCGACCGTATCATGAAGTAGAAAATTTAAGTGATCCAAGTAAAATCAATTCAATTAGTGATGATGATCATGGATGAGATCTTGAATGTATTCAAACATTTAATAAGAATACTTTTGAACATTTGAGGAAAATGTGTAAATCGGATGAATGATAAATGTAAAAAGAATTTTGAGGAACTATAACCTCAATGTTAATTATGCCATTGGATTTGGAGATTATGCAATATATAATGAAGTTTTACATCAAAGATTAAGATACAATCTGTTGTAACAACATAAAGTGGTTTTTGGTATGCATGAGACAATTAAAGTATTATGAGTTGATTTTGATACATGCTTTAGAAGTGCTATGATGGTAATTGCTTTGAAGTCTTGGAAACATTAGATGTGCAGAGTCATTTTAGGAATGTATAGATTTTGTAAATTTGAGGAAGTTATTGAGCTTGAAAGGAATGTATAGATGAGTGCTATAGTGGTAAAGGTAGCGTGTAATATGATACATTGAATAGACGATTTTATAATGTAATAGTACAATCCAGATATTGAGGTTACCAAATCTAGTATAATAAAGAACATAGGATTTGGGCAAAAATGAAGTACATCTAGTCATTGAATGTAAGGAGCAGTTTTACATGGAAAGTTCAGAAGAGTCCAAATTGAGGAGTCAGAATCTATGAATCTTATCAAGGAAATTGAGAATGAATCTGGAATTTTGAGTTTGAATCCGAAGAATGATATGTTGTGATTGAAATAAGAAGTGTGTGTACCTGAGAAGAAAGATTGAGTAAAGAGATTGTTAGAAAAGTAAAAATGGTAACTTAAGCTATACAGCCCCGTAGTACTACACTAAGCCAAAAGCCCCGTAGAGAAGTAGACGGAAGTTGAAAAACAGACGAAAGAAGAAAAACAGACGGAAGTCAAAAGCAGACGAAAGAATGAAAAACAGACAGAAGCTGAAAAGCAAACAAAAGAAGAAAAATAGACGAAAGCAAAAGCAGACGAAAGCAAAAGCAGACGGAAATAAAAGTAGACGAAAATAAATGCAAACGAAAGCAAAAGCAGACGGAAGCAAAGGCAGACGATGAAAAGCATATGGAAGCAAATCGCGTCTGATTTAAGAATCAGTTTGAGTTAGTTACAGAACTCAACTGAATAACTGCTTCTTTCAAGAAACAAGATTAAAGAAGAAAGAAGCAAGAATCAAGAAGCAGTTGCAGACGAATAAGTCGAAGTCGAAGATTGCATAGTTACACACTTGAACATTACAAAAGCTGTCAATACTTGAGACAAATTTGTGTGCGATTTGTCTAGAGCTATTTTACTGTAACAAAGCTCGAAATATCTTTCAGTTGAAAGTTGTACAGATAGCCTGCAGAGGCTAAGAGTAAAAGAATACTGACTGTAAAGAGACCTGAAGAGGCTCAGAGAAAAAGAATACTTGTAAAGTTGTTGAGAGATAGTGAAATCTCATAAAAATATCTGAGGACTGGACGTAGCCCACGGTTTGAGGTGAACCAGTATAAAAATTATTGTGCCTACAACTCTTTATCTTTATCTCTCTTATCTTTCAAAGTTTTGATCTTATTAGTTTTTAAACAAGTTTTTGAAAAACATTTTATAACTTTGATTTACAGTAGTTCTTGTGAAAAGAACAAGTGTCTTTTAATAAAACATTTTTGAAAGGATTTTAAATAAGGGGAAATACATAATTCAACCCCCCTTCTTGTGCATTTACACATCGTATAATAAGCCTTATATTAACGTGTGATTCACTTCATTTTCACCTTCCAATTTCAATAAATATATAAATGCCTCCTACCATGTTAGAGGGAAGAAGAGAAAAATGAGTATCTACATAGAAGTAACTTCTTTCTATCATAATTAACATATTTTTCTTTTATCTTATTTTTATATTTTTTAAATTTCTAGTTAATAACTACAAAACACAAACAATTATCTGTTAGAAATATATGTTGACTAATATAATCACAACATTAATTCCATATGCTTAACCACAATCGAATTGCCTAATGTATATTTAATAACCATAATGGGATAGTTAATACACTAATTCCATTTGAGGCATATGGTAGTACCCTGATAGCTATATGTTGGCCCATTAAACTATAGTTCACATCATCGATTAAAAATGAGACAATTAGCCTATTCTATCCCTTAGGGTAGAACGTGTCATAATATATGACATAAGGTGAGATTGTTGAGTGTGTTACATACATAGTGTGTGTGTGGGTGTGAAAAGCACAAGGGTCTTCTAATATTACTCTCTCTTGCACAAGGTTTGTATTTTTCTCTTTTGATAGGTTTTGGTTGAAGCATGGAGAGGGTTCAAGACCAAATGCCAAGTGTTGGAGGTATGATTCCATTATCTTGTTATGCTCTAAATAGAATGTGATCTTGGTTGTTTAATGTGGTTTGTTACTATATTTATTATAGCAATTGGTATTAGAGCACCAGGTCATTTGATTTTAGGGTTCGATTTTTCGGTTGTTCCAAAAGTTTTTTATTGAAATCATTTTTTGTCTAAACAACTTCGAAATGATGATTTATTGGTTTAAAGAAGATTGTCGATTGTTGTTGTTGTGTTTCACCTTTGGTTTGGACAAAGAACCACCGTTTTTGGATGAGTTTTTGTGTTTTCTTCCTTGGCCAAAATGGGTTTGATGATTTCAGATTTTGGAGCACCTTTGGCCGAAATGGATATGGAAAATCCATAAAGCGTGAAAAATGGAAGAAAACGCATCAAAAATCGTCGAAAATGGAGGCCGAGAGAGGGAGTTCCAATTGGGTCGGACTGGTGGGTCTGCAGGTTGACCCATTTACCCAGCTGGCCCAATCTAACCCGGATCTTTAAATTTTATTTTATTTTTATTTTTTTAAAAAAATTACAATAAAAAATAAAAAAATTCTGCATGTGTGTGGGGGCATGTGCAGACTCATTTCTGGTCCCTTTTTCTTGTGTTTTGCTCCAAATTGTATTTTTAATTTTTTCCATATGTTTATGCATAAGATTAATTAGTAATTTTATTTGATAATTCTAATTGTTTTAATCTTATTATGGCATAAACATGTTTTTGTTAACAGTAGTTAATGCTTATTTTTACCTGTCGTAGAATTGAGCATGTGAAACTATTTATGATGAGAAATTTTTTAAATATTAACGTATATTTAAAATTTGTATTTTTCCTCTAAAATAACGTTAAGATCTATACAGGTAATTAATTATCTAGTCGATAATTACTGCTTAGTAGGATGCTTAATATGGTGAACCGCATAATTTTTCTATCCTTTCGATAGTATATTGATGATTTGGTTGTGATATTTTAATAAATTGTTCTTACTTGTGAATGAGTTCTATATTTATTTAAGGAACTCTAGCATGAATGATATAGTTAATTTTGAGAAAAAGAGCATGAATTGCATGATATATTTTAACATTCATATCATAGTTATTGCGCTTGGTTCTCATTTAGCTTTGAGCAATCCGAGAGTCTCTGCTATCCTGACGTTGAATAGAACGAACCACAAGCAGTGGATTGAATCTCTCATGATGAATTTGACCATCATGCGAATGGACTTGGCCTTGAGAATTGACCCACTACAAAAACCTGTTGATGATGCTACTGAGAAGGAAAGGAAATCTTATGAAGAGTGGGGGTACTCTAATCGATGCTGTTTGATGATTATGAGATATCACATGGATGAATCTATTCGTGATAGTATTCCTGAGGTCGACAATGCAAAGGATTTTCTTGCTGCTATTAAGAAGAAGTACATGAAGTTCTCAAAGAATGAGAAGAATGAATACTTAAACATGCTTCATCACACCATTTATGATGGTGCAAGTGATATTAGGGCTCACATCGACAAGCTCATGGGTTGCTACCATAAGCTTAAGGCTATGGATATGGACCTTGGTGAGGACTACATGGTATGGTTTGTGATGGAGACTCTTCCCTCTAAATTTGATTCATTTAGATCGAGTTATAATGCTCAGAAAGAGCAATGGACTGTTGAGGAGATGACTGCTATTCTTGCCAAGGAAGAGGATGATATGAAAAAGGGAAGGGCAAGAAGCATCTCTATGATGACGAGCCATAGCAATTATCAAAAAAGAAAGTTCACTCCTAATAGCTCAGGTGATCAGAAGTTTGTCAAGAAGAAAGTTGTCGGTGCTAAAGGAAGTGGACAGGCGGGTACATCTTCTGTTAGTCAGAAGAACAAGTCTTTTAACGGGAAGTGCAACTTTTGTCAGAGTTTTGGGCACAAAAAAGCTGATTGTCGAAAACTCAAAACTCATTTAGAGAAGAAAGGTAACTGTCTTCTGATGGTTTGTTTAAAGTCAAATATTATTGACGTACTCTTAAATACTTAGTGGTTAGATACTGGAGTAACAATTCATATTATGAATTCCTTGTAGAAATTGACAAGTCGAAGAAGGCCGATTAGATCTGAGCAGCGTGTATACATGGGAGACGATACCAAAGTCAAAGTTGATTTTTTTGGGACAGTTGAACTACAGTTAAATACAGGGCATCTTTTGATGTTACATGATGTTGCCTATTTACCCTCTATTAGGAGGAATTTGATTTTTGTATCTATTTTGGATAGACTAGGTTATAGTCTTCTTTTTGGAACTGAAAAAATGACTTTGTATCGTGACTCTCTTTTGGTGGGAAATGGAATTTTATGTGAAAGTTTATACAAACTTGAGTTGTATGATTGTGTTACTGTTGTTTCTTCCTCTTCTCTTAATACTGTTGTTGGTTCCAAACGTGTGGGGTTGGATTTGAGATCTTCTATGTTATGACACAAACGTTTAAGCCATATTTCTAGAGGCAGAATGAAGAGGTTAGTAAAGGATGGTGTACGGATCTTGTTTTTTCAGATTTCACTGCCTGTGTTGACTGTATTAAAGGGAAATTGATTGCCAAGGTTAGAAAAAAAAAAAACACAAGAGTTTAAAATTGTTAGAGTTGATTCATATTGATATATGTGGATCATTTATTCCACCTGCTATGGGTGGTTATAAATACTTCATCAGTTTTATTGATGATTTTTTCAGGTATGATCATGTGAAGCTCATTCGTGAAAAATCTGAATCTTTGAAAGCATTTAAGATTTTCAAGATAAATGTTGAGTTTCAAAAGGAGAAGAAAATTAAGGTAGTTAATTTTGATAGAGGTGGAGAGTATTATGGGCGTTAAGATGAGAGTGGAAGGAATTCAGGGCCTTTTGCTAGATATTTGCAAGAATGTGGTATTGAAGTAAAGTATATAATGCCAGGGACACCTCAGCAGAATGGAATCGCTGAAAGAAGAAATCGCACACTTCTTGATATGTTACGGTATATGTTGATTCATTCTAGTTTGCCTGAATTATTGTGGAGTGAGGCATTGAAGACAGCAGCTTATATCTTGAATCAAGTACCTTGCAAATCAGTTCTAAAGACTCCATATGAGTTATGGTCAGGTAAGAAACCAAGCTTGCTCCATTTTCATGTTTGCGAATGCAAAGCAGAAGTGAGGCCCTATAATCTGTAATCTAAGAAGCTTGATCCGAAAACTATTAGTGGCTACTTTGTAGGCTACACCATCGGATCAAGGGGTTCTAGATTTTATTGCTCATCTCACACAACTAGAATTATAAAATCAGATAGAGCTGTCTATTTTGAAGATGAATTTGATTCAAGTTAAGAGTCAAGAGTCAAGAGAAATTTTATTCAGGGAAGAACGCATTATAATCCCTATACCTGTTACTTCAACTCCTACTAATCACCTTGTGATTGAACAGATTCCAGTAGAATCTCATGATGAACTTCAGAATCAAGCACAGGATGAAGTCATTGATACTAGGGATGATGAAGTTGTTGTCAAGAGATCACAAAGAACACGTAGACCTGCCATTGCTGATGACTATATTGTCTATTTGCAGGAACATGAGTTTGATGTGGGAGATAATACTGAACTATTCAGTTTTCAAGAAGCCATGAATAGTCCTCAATTTGCATTATGGATGAATGCAATAGAAGATGAGTTGAGTTCTATGTCACAAAATGGAGTTTGGGAGTTGGTTGAACTACCCAAAGGTTGTAAACCTATTTTGTGCAAATGGATTTACAAAATCAAACATGATTCAAGTGGACAAGTAGAAAGGTATAAAGCCAGACTTGTAGCTAAAGGCTATAGCCAGAGAGAAGGGATTGATTTCAAAGAAACTTTCTCACCAGTTTCTACAAAAGATTCATTACGAATCATTATGGCTATAGTTGCTCATTTTGACTTGGAACTCAATCAAATGGATGTGAGGACCGTCTTCTTGAATGGAAATCTATATGAAGATGTCTATGTGACTCAGCCAGTTGGTTTCGAGATACCTGGTAAAGAGCACATGATTTGCTAGCTCAGGAAGTCTATTTATGGGTTAAAACAAGCATTAAGGCAGTGGTATCTCAAGTTTGATATGATTGTCACTGTAAATGGCTTTAAGGAGGATGTAGTTGATCAATATATATATATGAAGTTTAGTGGGAATAGTTTCATTTTTCTGGTACTGTATGTTGATGACATCCTACTTGCTTCTAATGATACTGATCTATTATTTGAGACAAAACAACTTTTGTTTAGTCATTTTGATATGAATTATCTTGGTGAGGCTTCTTATGTACTTGGGATTCAGATTCTTTGAGAGAGAGCTAATGGGATTTTTCGATTGTCTCAAAAGACGTACATTGATCGGATCTTGAAAAGATTCAACATGCATTCTTGTTCTTTCGGAAATGCACCAATAGTGAAAGGTGACAAATTCTCAAAGGCTCAATGTTCACAAAATGATAAAGAGAGATGAAATGAAGGTCGTTCTTTATGCGTCACTTGTAGGCTGTCTGATGTATGCTCAAGTATGCACACGCCCTGATATTGTTTTTGTTGTAGGCATGTTGGGAAGATACTTGAGTGACCCTGGTCTTAGCCATTGGAAAGCGGCTAAGACAGTCATAAGGTATCTTCAGGGTACCAACGATTATATGTTGACTTATCGACGAACTGACACTCTTGATATAGTTGGGTTCAGTGATGCTGATTATGTAGGATGTGTGGATGATAAAAGGTCCACTTCAGACTACATCTTTATGATGGCTGGAGGAGCTGTATTGTGGAAAAATGTCAAACAAACACTCACAGCATCCTCTACCATAGAGGTAGAGTATATGGCGTGCTATGAGGCAGCTTGTCAATCAATATGGTTGCGGAATTTTATTTTAACATTGGATATTATAGACTCTATTTCAAGTCCGCTAAAATTATATTGTAATAATTCTGTAGCTGTAACTTTCTTTAAGAACACTAGGAGTATTTCTCGCTCAAAGCATATTGATATAAAGTATTATTTTGTTAAAGAGAAAGTCGTTGAATCTCTCGTTACTGTTGAGTATACGCCTACAACTAGCATGTTAGTAGATCCATTTACAAAAAACTTACCTATATGTGTGTTTGCAGAACACGTCTCCCGCATGGGATTGTTAGGAGCCTAGCTGGATAAGATTAGTGGAAGTTTGCTATTTTGTATTGAACATGTTGACATTTTGTACAGATTGCTTATAACTTTTATATATGAGACATGCATAATGATGTTTGCAGTCATTTTCGTTAATGTTGGCATATATATGTTAATGCATATATGTAGTTTGACAAAATGACAGGTACAAAAGGAGACAATTGCAAAAGTCTCAATTATTGTACTGCACGCATGCTGTTTTTAATGGTTATTGTGGTATTTGAACATCTTCAGGGCCAAATCATGTGTAGTATATATATCCTGTCGATATGATATTACATATGATTTATTTGATTGCGTTTGGATGATGGAGGTTGATATGGTGGTTTGATTATATTGTCCAAGTGAGAGAATATTAGAAATATATGTAGACTAATATAATTGCAACATTAACTTCATATGCCTAACCACAATCGAATTGTCTAATGTATATTTAATAACTATAATGGGATGGTTAATTTACTAATTGCATTTGAGGCATATGATAGTACCCTAATAACTATATGTTGGTCCATTAAACTATAGTTCATATCATCCATTAAAATGATACAATTAGTCTATTCTACCCCTTAGGGTAGAATATTTCATAATATATGACATAAGGTGAGATTGTTGCATATATAGTGTGTGTGTGGGTGTGTAAAAGATAAGGTTGGATCTTCTACCATCACACTCTTTTCCACAAGGTTTTAGTTTTTCTTTGATAGATTTTGGTAGAATAATGGATAGGGTTCAAGACTAGATGCCAAGTGTTGGAGGTATGATTTCAATGTCTTGTTATGCTCTAAACAGAATGTGATCTTTGATTATTGAATGTAGTTAATTACTGCATTTATTATAGCATTTTGTCGAATATAATTGTTGGAACGAGTCAAATATAATTTTGGTTTTGAGCAATCAATTTTGCAATTGCTTCAACACAGAGTTCTAATTTATTTTAGAGATGGAAGGTTGCAAATTGCTAAAATTATGTTACTTACGGCACAATGGTGTTTTTGAAGTTCTTTACGTTTTGTATTTGTAAGTTCGTGTTTCTTTAGTTACGTTTTTGTTCCTTTCCATAACTAATGACATCTTGTGTTGAAATGCAACAACTCTTTTGGTGACTTGGTTTTTGTAAGAAAGAGAGAAACAATGGTGTAGAGTGAAACTATATTCGCTGGTTTAGTTCAATTATTTCTGCTTTTCTGTTTCATGTTCACAAATAACCGTGGTTTTGTCAGACAGGCAAATCTGCATTACAAATAACTTTTCCTGTCTAATAGTTGGCTAAGTTTCAATGATGTTTGTTAGAAAAATAACTTGTGTGCTAAGAGTAGTTCCGTTTGTAGGAAAAATGTTTTATGGCACTTCCGGTGTTTTTCTTTCAGTAATATTATTGAGTTACTGACTTATGCTCTGCTCTTGCTTGTAATTTGGTTCTGATATCTTCACCTTGGTCACAGCTTTGGGAAAAGTGAAAGATTTCCTTGGAGTGATGGCTGAAGCTATAAACGGCTGCAGCAAGATGCTAAGGTATGTTTGCATGTTACTTGGAATTCATCTTCCTGTCAACGATAACTTGTTTCCTTCAAGTTTTCTTGTTCAAATATAGGATAATTCTCACGACTATGATATTGAGGCACTCAGTGGAAATGAAGCTCAAGTCATTGAAATGGTAAAGGAGAATCCCTGTTCTCTTGTGTGGCTATTGGCTTAAAAAGGGATTTGTTAATTTATTTTTAATATTTCTTATTTGCAGGATTTGATGCTAGGTGTAGCAGATCTCCACACCCCTGAAGCTGTGGTTGCTGCTGAATCTGCTATTGCTGGCAATCAGTTTGTGATTTCTGGGCCTGCGAGCAGCAGTGAAACAGATTCAGAAGACACAAATGATGATGTTGATAATGAAAGCGATGGTGAGGACAATAATAATGAACCTTGTGATGGAGGCCATGATAAGGGAACACATTCTCCCACAAAATGCAATCAGCTGACATTTGGAAAAGATGAATCAAGGGAAGTTGTTGAAAAGAAGAGGTCAAATAAGCGGCCAAAGATTGTAGTTATGTCCTGAAGCTAAATTTTTGTCAAAGAGTAGCTTGTGTCGATGATCAGTTGAGAGTCCAGGGTCTCAACTCTCAAGCATGGGGTCATTATAGTTGAGTTGGTGACGTACCTCTTGAGCTGCATGCTCTGTGGTTGCAATTCCTCGGAGACTACAGTATCAGTATTCAAGATTACTCGGTTTTCCATTCTTATTGTTTTATTTCCCCCTTATTGTAATGCCTGACTACGGTGCCATCGGGCACGAAGACACAAGACTACAAGAGCATGTCATTTTTTTAAATACCAGTTGAACTTTAGTGCCAAAGATTTGGAGAGGTAGGCACTAATAAAGTTCACTGAAGTGGATCAAAATAGAATTCCAAAATGTCTAAAAGAATTAGATCTGTCCAAGGAGCTGGTAATTTGTCTGACTTAACTAATTATTTACCACTTCAACGTTCCAAAAGATTTACTTATTTAATTTACAAAAATATCAATTATAGTATTGAATTTTTATGCTTCTCTAAGCTACTCGTTAGCTCAGAAGGCCTTAAAAGATGAAATCATTTAAAGAAGAATTGTTTCAATAAATACTGTTAATTAGCTTCACTGTGTTCTAAGATCTCCATATTTTAATAAGACAACCACACCAGAGGATGAAAATAACAATTATCAAATATAATTTATTAGTCCTTGTATAGTCCCATCTGGTTATGTGTTCACACTCTATATCAACATGATTAGACCTGTAATCAATACAACATCAAATATAACAACAAATTGGTAGAATTAAAATTTAAATAAAAAATACACAAAATAAAATTATTTATTGTTTTGTATGTAAGAATTGTTAAACTTCTAATTAAAATCTTGTATTACGTATTATATATCATTATATTATATTATTTACCATATATCAATATTTATTGCAAACTTTATGTTAAAATTATTTAAAAATTTTGTGACACCATATAAAATTTTCAAATCATATGTTTTAAAAGAGATAAATAAAAGGTATAAATTTATGTAATAAAAATTAATTTTGTGTTTTTAGTTTTATAAATTTTTGAAATGACATTGTTGTAAGCTAA
>JANIHY010000209.1:62773882-62783957 GCA_027479065.1 Erythroxylum brevipes | reverse complement strand
CTTATCACACTCATGTGCACGTTGTTCCTTCTCACTTTGTTTTATGAAAAAAAATACAATTCATAATAAATTATATTATCTTTATTGATATAATTATAACTGGTAAATAAAGATATTACATATCATTTCATACGATAACAAATGATTTGGAGCCTTCACTGTAAGGAGTTTATATTTTTCCTCTGTTCACCTTGACCTTCTCAATTTTTCCTAAATAAAGAAAAAAAGATAATCATTAAATCATCTAACAAGATAAATGTAAACAAGGATGAAAGGAAAGAAAACAAACCTGAACTTTTGGAGAGGCCCAATAATTACACAAATTGTTCCAATTTTCTAGAGACGTCCATTTCAAAACATGACTTCTTGCTTCTACATCAAAAGAAAAATATTTGTAACGCTGATGTAGCCTATAATGATGATCCCTAATCCTTTGTTCAACAATAAATTGACACAGTTTGAAACATCAGGGTTGTCGATATTGACAATATTCAATTTCATCTGTAAACAATAAGTAAAAGTATAATTAATATTAAAATAAACGAAATCATATTGCATATAGTTAAATAAATTGAAATTTTACATAAATTTTATCTAAAGCATTTTCGAGCAAGTTGTCTTCTTTCAAGTCCATAGCATGCTTCAGGCAAGCTAATTGTGTTCTCATAATTATCCTCGATTCAGTTGACAATTTTGCTAATTAGATCTTGTCTAGAAGATAACCTTACGAAATATTAATATGTACTGGCAACTTATTGTTCATTGCAACATTTATTCGTTACAACTTACAACCTTTACTTCTTTTTCTAATGTGAACATTAGAACCTGACAACAAACGAATAGTGATAAGAAAATATTTATTGCATAAGTCTATTTTTGGGCATTAAAGATTAACAAACCTATAGATCCCTCAGCATTAGTTGATACATTATTGGTTAAGGAAGTATGAGGTTGTTGTTGATTTGCTTTATTAGTTGATGAGGTCATTTGTTGTTGTTGGCTTGGAATTGATTGATTTGGTTATTGTTGGCTAGGAACAATTTCAAAGCCTGTCATCTTCTTCCCTTTATTACTACCAGGTGTCATTATATTAGATATCTATAAAAACAAACATAAATTTTATTAACATCACAATAGATCCAATCATTATTACAAACATACATTCAATCATCAACAATCCATATTAACATAACTCAACTATGCTCAAATATATTTACCAATTATGTTAGGTAAACCAGTTTTATTTATAATCTCTATATAATTCCCACAATTCTCTAACATCTCTCCTATCTCATCATAGCCATTGTCATTAATATCACAATCTCCTACATCATTATTGTTACTACCATTAACACCTGTATCAAAACTTCTACTACCAATTAATTTTGAATGGTTGACATGATAAATATATGGAATATAGAATTTATCTATGCCTCATATTAGCAAGTAATTATATACTATATCTTAACTTTGAATGTTCATTTTAAGCAATCTATGCATGGACAACAAATACAACATTCTACACCCATTTGATATTTTACAAATTGCATAGAACTCTTAACCCCTTTTAAATATTTAGTGGACTATTTCTGATAAGACATCTAACTTTTGACCATGGTACCATATAATTAAAAGTAAAGTAATCTATTACTAAATGCTATTAAGTTCTAAATAGCATAATGATAATCACTACATGTTGACATACTAATTTTTAATTCAAACAAACAATGAAATCAATAGAACTAAACATATATAATGATAAATCAATACAATATAAAAACAGATAATATGCACAATTAGTAAAACTATCTCTATAGTCAGTTTCACAAGAAAAGTACCAATTATCTAGACATACTATAGCCACTTTAATATGATGATACACAGGCATCTTACTATAACTCAAACCAGGATTTTTCATAGTAAGTGTCTTATTTTATTATGAGGAATATATTAATACTCCAACAAGAGAAACTAATATTTTTTTATTTTATTATGGGGAATGATTAAATTAATGAAGTTTAATAAAAAATTAAGCACCAATATATGTTGTTTTTATTTTTGGTATACAAAAGTATAAAGCATACGTATATTAGGATAATGCAAACTATGTTAGAGGTGCAAAATTGTTTACATGAGATTTGAATTGAATATGGATTTCACTTAGTAAGTTTAGATGTGGGTTAAAACTACAAATATGGATTTGGCGTATACTTGAATTGTCCTTCCTCGTATGGAGAGAAGCCACCTTTTGATTTTTTATATTTCGATTCATTTCTCTGGTAATTGAAACTTTGTTTTAGAGCACACTAACATTAGTTTGATTCATTATAAGCGCACTAATCCTATTCATTGGCTAGTTTCACCAGCAAAGCAACCAATCACTATAATAGTTTCTTAAGACCCTCAATTGATAATGTAGTAGCTAAAAGGAAGCCGATGCCTTTACAATTATAAAGGAGCTCCAACTATGGTTAAGCATAAGAATCAACACTAAAATGCAACCATAATTGAAAGCAAATGCATACATTAGAAATCACATCTTTTTAAGTCTCTCTAATAGAAATTTCATCGAACACTTGATAGGTTAGAAAGAATCATCCCTAACTAACAGGAAAAACATAGACAATGAACCCACTATAGACCACCATCAACACATTATGTCACAATGAAGCATAGTAGTGGAAATTTACACAGACAATCAAAACCACATCGCAAAAACCAAAGGGACAAGGAAAAACAAAAAAGCATAACACAACTACCTAGAGAATGAAAGGAGAATAGAAAAATAGTACATAAGGTGGATGACTTACCTAGATTGACGGACAACCAAAGACGACCATAATAGACAACAAAGATTGACCACGTGCGAGGTTTCTTTAACACAAAAAACCAAAGGGAGAATGGATAAGAACGATGAAGAGTCGAAGAAAATGATGTCTTCGTCTTCAACTTTAAAATAGAAAGAAAAATGACATCATTTGTTGTTAAATAGACGTCGTCGTCTTCATTAATATTTGAAGAGTATGGCAAACGTTTGCAGACGATCTCAAAAAATGTCACCAAATGAAATCATTGGCAACGAATTAATAGAAACATAACCAAAATGTTAACATTTGGTGACCAATACAGAGAAACGTCGGCCAAAGGCCAACATTTGGCAATGAATTCAGTGAAATATCAACAAAAGGCTAACATTTGGCGATGAATTCAGTGAAACGTGGCCAAATATTATCATATATACTTATATATTTAACAAATTTTATGTAAATAAAAAGTATAAATCTATGTAATTTTAATTAATTTTGAGTTTATAATTTTATAAATTAAATTTATTTTTACACTTAATTAGAATCATTATCGATAATATTAAATTTGATTTTTCTCAATATGATATTTAATCACAAAATAATCAAGTTAAAGTTAGTGAATTCATAATTATAAATAAGAGAGTTATTCTATTATTAACTTTTGATGACGATTTTTAAAGTTGTTGCCAAAGGCTCATCCTTTGGCAACGAAAATATCTCAGAAAGTGTCACCAAAGACTTGCATTTAGCGACAATTTTGTAAAACTTCATGAAATGATAAGCCTTTGGTGATGTATGTTTTATTTGACAACGATTTCAAAATCTTAGAAAGGTCTTGTGGTTTCTTCTCCTAGACCTAACATTTCACAATCGCTCTCTATTCAGAAAAACCCAATTAGCGCATGATGAAAACCTAACATTCATTGGATAAGAGAGTGTATTACCTCTCTTGCGTATGCTATATTGATCAATGGATGCCCTACAAAATTCTTTCCAAGAAAGTCAGGATTAAGACAAGGCGACTCTTTATCTCCTTTTCTCTTTATTATTTGTATGGAGGTATTCTCTAGGAGCCTGAATGCATGCATAGTAGGTAGTAATACCTTTAAATACCACTGGAGATGTAAAATCCTTAAACTCACCCATCTCTTGTTTGCTGATGACCTCTTAATGTTTTGTTATGATGATTTGGCCTCAACTCATACCTTACTAGATTGTTTAGGAACCTTTTCCAAATTATCTGGCATGGTAATGAATCTGAATAAGAGTCATTTCTTTGTTTCTCCATCTATGGATCAAATGGCCCATCAAATAAAAAGTATGTCAAGTCTTAAAAAAGGTCACCTTCCCATTCGATACCTGGGAGTTCCTCTTATAACTGGTTGGTTGTCTAGTAGGGATCGTCTTCCTTGTTGGAAAAAATTGATTTAAGAGTCAACAAATAAACCCAGAAAAATCTCTTTTATGTTGGTAGATTGCAATTAGTTATTTCAGTCCTATCCACCTTGCAGGTTTATTAGTCTAGCATCTTCATTCTCCCATCTTCCATTATTAAGGAAATAGAAAAAAAACTTAGAATTTTTTTATGGTCAGGAAAGGTGGAGACAAAAGCTTATGCTAAGGTAAAGTGGAGTGACATTTGTAGGTCTAAAAAAGAGGGTGGTCTAGGCATTAAACATTTGTCTACTTGGAATAGCGTGTTGATAGGGAAAATAATTTGGTTTTTGTTTAATGATAGGAAAGCTTTGTGGGTTAAGTGGGTTCACACAATTATTCTGAAAAGGAAAATTTTCTGGAATATCTTACCTAACAATTGTAGTTCGTGGAGTTGGAGGAAGATGTTGTTTGTTAGAGATCAAATTGGGAATCAATTCATATTTAGAATAGGAAATGGTAACTCTACTTTCTTATGGCAATATCCATGGTATCCGAGAGGTATCTTGATGACTCACTTTACTCCTAGAGTGATAAATGGGTCGGAACTTCTAATAAATGCAAGAGTGTCTGAAGTAATCAGGAATAATGAATGGTGCTGACAAGATACAACTGTGAGGACTATTAGAAACCTATAACCTCTACAATACAACCCAGATTCTTCGAGAGAGGATAGTTTAAAATGACTAGCTAGCTCTTCTAAGAAGTATACAAATGCTTCAACATACACTCTCATGAGACTGACAATTTATACGATTCTTTGGTATAAATTAGTATGGCATAAGAGGAATAGCCTTAGGTATTCCTTCATCCTATGGTTAGCCTTCCTGAATAAATTGCAGACTAGGGAGAAACTAATTTACCTCCATACCCCAAATTGATGCTCATTGTGTGTTTTAGACTTAAATATTATTGAACATTTATTTTTTGAATGTTCTTTTTCTAAAACTGTATGGTTAAACACTCTAAACCACTTCCTAATTCGCCTACCTCAACAGGCAAATCTACAATCCATTTTAATTTGGGTTAACCAGTCACCAACCTTCAGGAACTGTGACATAAATACCTTCATTATTATCCTCTTTGTTGTTGTGTATAACCTGTGATCTGAACGAAACCTTCGAACTTTCAAAGAGGAAGCCTTGGATGTAGGGAGCCTTAGCACAAGAGTGATCTTTCAAGTTATGGAACACCTTAGCTCAAATACCGAGAGAAGGTAAAATGTGTGTGTGTTTTATAATTTAACGAAAAGATTGCAGGTTTGATTCTAGATTCAGGTGCGGGTAAAGAGATGGCAATCAAATCCTTCCTTGATAGCTATAAAAGGAGTAACAAAAGATGAAGGGATAGCCTCAATCTCTACTAAGCATTAAAGAATGAGTTATGAAAACATGGTGACAAAAGCTACAAGGTGACCTGCTTCGGTTAAAATTGTTGCTTGAAAAGATAGAAGTTCAGATCCAATGAAAGGTAAGGATTAAGGTAATCCAACATTAAGGTAAGGATTAGTAGGGAGGCTGGATTGGTGTATATGATAAATGAGTTTGTTGCATGTATTTGTATTACTGGAAAGTGGTTCTGATAAGTCAATTGAGATTGGAGTCATGGTTTTGGCTTGTTATTGTGACTTTCTTGATTAAGGCCAACATTTGTAGGGATCCTTTTGCTCTCTTGTATAGATTGTAGCTTGGCCAATCTTTAGATGTACACAATTTCTATTTATTTATAAAATTTTTGATTTACCAAAAAAAAAAAAACATATGGAATAGGTTAAATATGATTGTCAAAATCTAATGGTGCGTTTACTTGTTCTATTGGTCGGGGTGAATTAACTAACAGTAGATTGAGACAAGTACAAGATATGTTGACTGAAATGAATTAGTGGACATTAGAACGAGGGATGCACCATTTTATCGATCGGATGAATTAGTTGAAGAAAGAATGATGCCTTACTAAAGCAAGTACAAGGCTTCGCGTGTTAGTGTACCATTAAATTAAGATTATGATTTTTTGAAATTTGAAGGCACTTCCATTATAACTTTTCTTATCAGGTGTTTTGAAGAAATTTGTTATGCTATATAAGCACTATATTTAAGACATACATAATACAATAATTTTAACTATACATTTACTTTGTTATATCTTTTACTTAGTTTATATGTATTATTTGATTTTATGTAATCAAAGTGTAAAGCGAAAATATGATCATCTAGACAGGTTTTGAGTATGTAGCTTCATAGAATTGGATTTAAAAATATTTCTAAATAGAGAGAAGTAATGTTCTTTAAATTATTTCTGTTAATTTAAGGTGAAGTCTTATCCCTACGGTGAAACTTGAGAGGTTGCTATCAAATTCCACTAATCCAATTAATTCCACAGAACCCAACTAAGTATGAAGTCCACTGACAGCTTATTTGGCTATCAGGAAAATATACAATTTATTGAGGATAGGAAGGACAATAGAAATGGATTTATTTAAAAAGGAAAAAAAAAAAACCTGAACTGAAAATTCAACATATCAAACTGAATGGAGACATTTTCGTTTTGAAAGGGATTCAAGACAAAAATTGATACATGATGAAGTTAATTTTCACTAGTTAGCGATAATTAACAAATTGAAGAGATAAGAAACCACGTAATTTTTCTATTATTATTTGAAACTTTATTCATATATTTGTTATATTTATACCAGATTACAGTTTGATGACAACTACAAGTGCAACATTTTTAGAATCTGATCTTCAATAAGGTCTCTCGCCAATGATGTTGCCGTAGGGGTCATAGTTGCAGGTAATAAAAGTGCCTCCATTACTGCATCTCACCTTACCACATCCTACGCTAAACGTGTTGTTCCATACCACCTGGGTGTAATGTAAACATTGCTGGCCGTTGGTGCAAGAGTTGGAGTCATAATCGTAGTAGGGTTTCTCGTCAACCCACAGTTTCACTGCTTCTGTACCAGATAAGTCGCCGCCGCTCATTGCGATGTTTTCACCGTATGGTCCACCGGAATGAACAAGACCGCAGTCTCCGGCACGTTTGTTAGCGTAGTCTTGGGCATACGCAGCCACCGTGTCATCCCAAATCACCGGTCCGACGCCTACTTGTGCACGAGCAGCATTATGTGCTTGGACAAAATCTTCGGGCGTGTCTTGGGCATGGACCATTGAAAATATAGTTATTAGGGACATGCTCATTAGAGATAAAAGAGCCAAAGAAGTCTTGAACATCACCATTTTGTCCTTTGGCTCTAAAATGAGCATGCACTAAACAATGGTAACTTGGTGATGGAGATGGGAATTTGAGAGAAATTTGATTGGTATATATAGGCAACGATGTGGGAAGTTATGCCAGATTTAGGGCCCTATAATTTCGACTCCTTATCCAGAAGCCGTTTTCTCGAATGTTTTTTTTTTTTAATAGTTTCGTTTAAGAGTACTATTCCAGGCCAGCTTGTGTATTTTGGATCAAATTCCCAAATTTCTTACCCTAAATAGAGTATATTGACCTTAGTGAAACCATTTTTTACTCTCCATCATCCAAAATTTGTGAGGTTGATACGAGAAATGCGTTTACTTAATTATCAAGTCAAACTCCTCAATTAGACTATTAAGCTTCTTTCTTTTCCTCATTATTATTCAATCTTCTCAGTTATCAGTCAAATTACAAACTCGACATATTAGATAGTATTATAGCTTTCCGTTGCGAAATGTTGAGTTCTACTGCCCTAGGACTTTGATGTTTGAGGATTCTCCAGACCAATAAATATTTAATTAGATCTTTTAATTTCCAGAAAAATCCTTTTAAATAAACCTATAAAATAGACGAAGGTTTTTTTTTTAATTTAAATTATCATGAGAAGAGTTTGTTATCAACATGTCCACGAATTCAAAAGTTTAAGCGTAATTTACATATTTGGCCAATTTTTACTATGCTTTACCTTTCAAGTTATTTAATTATTATTTATTGAAAAGATTCATGTAGAGTAAACATACCCTAAATAAGGGGAAAAAAAATATGCAGTGATCATTTGTTATAGTTTTAATAGTCATTAAAACCTTTATGTAAAAAAATATTTTAAATAACATTGACTTCGATAATCATAAATACTGATCATCTAATTGAATCTCTCAATTAAATGTGTCTCGTGTATTATTTTCTACTTATTTGGTACCTTTTTAGGTCCAAAAAGCTAGCCATCAATTGAACCAGAACATGGGAACCATCCAGGCATGGACCTGGTTTTGCCAATTTGCCTAGCCAAATCATAATCAAAATACACATATTGTTCTTAAATTAGGAGTAATCGAATTTTTTTTTTAGCTTAGCAGAACAAATTAAATCAAATGGAATCAATGGTTAAACATAAATAAGAATATAATTAATTAAATCAAATATTATTACAATCACAATCAGAAAATTTGCAAAATCAAACTTTTAGAAGATTATATCATATCATATAAATGGATATTCTAAGTGTCATTTAATACATTTCTAAGCCTTACAATTGTTGAAAAACAATCCGTGATCTAATTATATGTATATAAATTTATTTTTCAGTTTCTCAATTGGATCTTAATAATTACAACAATAACCTCGTAAAAGATCCTCTTGAAATGTAGAGTCTGCATGGATCTTAATAATTGAATAACTTGAAAAAACATGAATCATAAAAGATAATCAAATTGTACCTAATTTGAATTCCTGCAAAAATCTTTCCACAAGGTGTCAATCATAAGCTATCCAAGAGTCTAACTTTTAACGATATTTATAAAGTAGAGAGAAAGAACTTAATGTTTGAGAATAATAAGGAGTGCTAAGTTCTTTATGCCTTTTTCCTATTTATAGAAAAAAACTTTAGGGTATATGGTAAGAACTTTAAAATTGATTATTTTGAATATTACTTTCTTTATGTTATTATGATTATAAATTACATCTTAAGTTTATATTATAAATTACATCTTAAGTTTTGTTTTGTATTCACTACAAGAAATTAATACAATCTGCGACGTTTTATTGATAAAACGTCACAGATTGTAAAGATTTTATGTGACGTTTTAAAAACGTCATGAAAAATTTAATTTTCTCACGACGTTTTATAAAAACGTCACAAATTTATAACATTTTTTATGATTTTTAAATTAAAACGTTACAAAATAAAAATAACTACTTTTTCATAAAGAGGACATCACTGTTGGCTGAGTCAACATTTTCGTTTAATTATTTCAAGTGCGTGTGACAACGTCATTAGGGAACTAAACTAAATTTAAAAGTCCAACTAATGTTGCTGCTCTCTTTTTAATCTCCCAACTTCCGTGTCGTTTTGATTCTCTTCGCCTCCTTCCTAACTACCTAGGCTCTGTTTGGTTTGAGGGTTAATAATGGGATGGGATGGAACGTAACACACTTTCATCGTTTGTTTGAAGGTTTCATAATGGAATAGAATGGAATGGGATGGAAGCGGAGAGTTTCATGTTACATTCCATTCCTTCTTAAACAGTGAAAATAAGAAACCTCCGATTCGGGGAGTTTAAGATGGAACGTAAACTAATAAATATATACTACCTAATATACTCTCAATAATTCTTCTTAGGGAGCGCTTGGTTCACAGAGGGGAATGGAAATTAGAATAGGAACGAATATAGTGAGAAATGAGAATAGATATAATCATTATAATAATGGTGGTTGGTTAACATGGAGGAATGATTACCATTACCTTTGATGGTGGTTGGTTTGTTAAAAATCTTTATAAAAAAATTGTTAAACTATTGTTTTATATCAAATTTTAAATATATTTTAATTAATTATATTTTATGCATCCTTTTTTTAATTAC
>JANIHY010000209.1:62578692-62598528 GCA_027479065.1 Erythroxylum brevipes | reverse complement strand
AACTAAAAATTATATATCACAAAATATTGAAAGACTATATAATTTTATTAAATTTAAGGAATATCTTGTAATTTTAAAAAATACTCAAAATGGTATTTAATATCGAATGGTATTAGTATTGTACAATACCAAAATCAAATATGATATAGTGTGTGTCAATTCAAGTAATTTTGCTAAGAAAAATACTTGAAGATTTGGAGTTGAAACAAATTGCTGCTATATATTTGAAAGTTAATAAAAAATCGATTGCAACATGGAATAACGAATCATATAAAAGTGAATTATTATGCTATTACATAAGCTGGAAAAGAGGAAAGATAAAACTTCCTTATTACATGTTACATAAGTGGCTAAGCTTGCATATATTTTAATAAAGCCATTGCCAAATATCATATTTGAATTCTTAAGAAATTTATTTGGAATATCGAAGAAAATCTAGGAAAAATTTTGAAGTTTATGAGACTTTTTCTGAAAGCATTGATGAGGCTTAACTTTTCCTTAAAGCCAAAAGAATTACTTTTTCTGCCTCAAGGCTAGGTTTTTGTCTTAAAAATTTAAGAGTCTCTTAAGTTTTTATATTATTTGAAAAATATTTTATACAAATATAGTTTTGTACAAGAAGAAAAATATAAAAGGATAGGGAAGAGAATTTTTATCTAATAAAAATTAATTTTCTTCATCTACTACAAGAAAATTTTCTTTTTTTTTTAATTTTATCATCCAATTTCATTTTTTTCACACTTAATTTTCATGATTGCATACAACCTTCCATTGTCCTTTGTGCTTGCCATGTTTGTACTTAGCTACCACAGCAGGATGGAAAATAAATAATCTACTATCTATATATTCAGACATTTCATGAAAAGCCAATTCCACTCGGTAAGTGTGGGAATTTTTAGGACTCACTTGGAGCTGGAGGTGAGGTTATAGGGTTTTTGTTTTCTTCTTCTAATCTTCTCTACAGTGGGATTACGTACAATATCCGCAACAAGGCGTCATTTTCCAGCAAGCCACATGCCTATTGTTCCAAATTGCATGGATGAATCTATTAGCAAGAAACAAAAACCAAGTAGTTGATCAGAACGTCACAAGTGAGGTTAACTTGTAGTCACGGGATTATCTATGCAGTTTAACCTATTTCAAGTCTGTGCTATTAATTTTTAACCACATGTTTACGTGAGTTTCACATAAATGTTCGAAAGAAAATGAATAGAAAAAAGTTTAGAAAGGGTTTACGAGAACAGAGATTGTTCCCTAACTTGTAGGGTTTGTCGTCGAGCAGCTGAAATGGTCAACACGACACCAACACGAATTTGCTATGATGGAGGACGATTAAGACTTTGAACAACTGGAGAGCTTTTAGAAATGACAGTTGAAAACGTTGGACATGTAGAGGTTGAGGTCCTACTGTAACTCCAAAAACTTTGGAAATCTCATCTTGAAAAAATACTCCACTATTGGGCTGGAGGAAAAGTTAACATTTATACGCATCCTTCTGATACAGAAGACCGTAACTATATTTGTGTCTCGACAAGGAGTTAAAGAATTCCATTTGCCTAGACTAAACACATTCAAACATAAGCATATAACATAAGGTTTTACTTCAAGTCTAAGAATGATTTGAAATAAAAACCTTATTTCAACCAAAACATTAGAAACCTTATGATTAGAAGAATAACTAATTGAAAATTGCTACTGCTTTCACTATCTATCACCTCTTTTCAAGGCTTTCTGTTCTTGTGAAGATCCAAATTTAGACATGTAATACTCTTTTTAGCAGGAGTGTCGATCGGACCAAAGGTAAGAACCGGTATTCAAAAGTTATAATTAAGTACATCCGTCCCTAATAAGCAACCATTTATTCTACAATTTCTTTGCTAATAAAACCATGGAAGAGTATGTGTAGTATATATATATCTTCTTTATCTGAAACCTCACCGATCAACTTGTTAATTAAGAGACAAGATCTAAAAAGAAAGAGCATGCCATAACCCAAAGGACAAGGACGTGTTTCCTCTCCTTGAGTTAATTCTTGGACTCAAAAGGTGGAACGCCCACCTTAGGGACCCCCACACTCCGGCCCGACATTGTGTGAGGGAGGTAAATTACGGTTTGATCCAGCTGGCTTTTCGGAAAGGTGGCCCAGTGTTCGGTGCCCACAAGGAGTCACCACATTAGATGAGCTCCCACACTGCTGCTGCTGAGACTCAAACCCAAAATCCTGAACTCACTTTCTTTTCCAGTGACCAACTGGACTATCCGTGCAGGCTCCTTGAGTTAATTCTGATATGAATTGAAGCGTGTCTTATTCTAAGTAACACGCTTGATTTGATAATCTGTTTAGCTGACGCTTTCATTTTAAACTGAGAAAACAATACTTTCTTATATAGCCGTCAAGATATCAATGTTCATTACGAGGACAAACTATAACTACATATCCATTTTTCATTTGTAACTACTGGACTAGATAGTATTCGAAATCAGTGATCACCAAGAATGAGAAAATCTCATAATTCCTAAGATTAACAGAAATTTTACTAGTTTTTTTTGGGTCATATTCGTTTAGATTTATGTAGATTTGATCGTTTAGCAGAATCTGTTTTTAAAATGTAGATTAAAGCTATATTTAATTAGGTTTCCTTAAACAACTCTTGTCCAAGGAGAATTAAAATCGTAGCAGTCTATATATATTCTTTTATCTACTAGAAGAATATATAAGTCGAATGGAATAAGTATTCGGGGTGGTAATGTTAAGTATATGTACAAATATGGTATGCATTATAATTTATGCACCTGTTGGACTTCGACATTAGTATTTGATCCAAAAAAAAAGAAAAAGTTGTGCTGATTTTCATTAATCTCTTGATCTCTTGTGTTATTAGCCGAACATGAACCTGAACTTATGTTCTGATCTTCACGTTAATCATCATTAGTCCATTTAGAATCCCTCTTGACTTGGAGGATGATTACTACAAAGATGATCCAATCCCTTTGTTAATAAAAACAACTTTCGAAACCGTAAGTTTGAACCTCCAAGCTTCCATGCTCAAGTTTTATTCTCACGTCAACTTTATATGCAACGTGTAAATCTAATATTGAGCTATCAATAATATAATGTTGTTGCAATTATTAAGTATTAGAAAGTGTTGCAGTTTAACTAAACAATTTTAAGTCCAATGTACATAGTAATTATTGAATTTTTTATGAGTAAAAAAGAATTGTTTTATAGAGTTTAACTCATCAGTCAGCATCTCTTTAAACTTATTTGATAATAAAAAGAATATTTTATAACAATAAATTATAAATTTTGAATACCTAATAATTGTTACAAGTGCTTTCAAATACTCTTAATAACTATCAAGTTGGAGACTTCGAATTTAGCATAATTCCAATTAAAAGAATTTGATTCTTTCTTTTATCTTCATCCCAAGTTGGAAAAGAAAATAGAAGTTGGTTAGTTTTAACTTCAATTTATTATCAAAGGTTTAAATATAATTTCCAGTCACTTATTTCATGTAAACTTCAAATTCTTCTTCAATTACTTAACCGGTGAATCTTTTTAAAAGTTAAAATTTTCATTCGCTCTAATATTATATTCAATTTACAATAAACTATGGACCTAAGAGTTAAACTATACACAAACTCAATTAAAATTCTATTCTAAAACTAATTAACAATTTGTAAAATAATCCTCCAAACATATATATTCTTCTCTTTCTTCACTTTCTTCGACGAGGTCTCTCAACGTTAACTTTGTTGCAAGGATATGCTCCAAGTAGATTTTTTGGTCCCACGAGAACAATACTATATCCTCTCAAATTTATTTAATGTCTGCAATAACTTCTTCCCTTAAACCAAAATCAAATTAGATAAATCTAAGAGTTAAATGCTGGAATAATCGTGGAATCCACTTTGATAAATCAATATTCTTTTTGTATAATTAATAAATGAAAGGCATGTTTACATGATTTAGAAAGAAAAACAATCTTAGGATTCACATGTTAATTATTAAAATCAGAAATACATTACCCGTTATATATATTACACATCACCCACCACTCGTCGTCCTCAGACAGCTCTACTGTTCCATGCTTCCATCGATATCTCTGCCTGTCTGTCTGTCTGTCGCTCTCTCTCTCTCTCTCTGATGTATTCCGTACATAACTTTCAAGTTCTGAGCTTTCATTGATGGTTTGAATCGCCTGTTTGTATTTTCTCTCTCTACGCCTATAAACATTTTCGTCTTTGTATTTGTGTTTCCTTTCAGCCTTGCCCACCTGGCCAGTTATACCGTCCCCACGTTGTTTAATTTCATCTGTCTCTACAGATGTATTCTGTATCTGGCATGTTTGTATTCATGCGTCTTCTAGACCCACTTCAATTCTTCCTTATAAGCATTTTTCAGACCCACGTTTCTTCTTTTAGCTCCTTTTTGGTGGGAAAATTATTGAGGTTTTTGGCTGAAGGTCTTGGGAAATGGAGGTTGATGAGCTCTGTTTGTTGAGCTTTTACTTTTCTCCTGATTTTTGAGGAATACCCAGAAGGAAAAAATATATTCTTTTTTTTTTTGTTTTAATTGAAGATATTTAGTTTGAGATTATTGAAGTAAAAGAGACGCAATCCAATGGCAGCGCATTACACTTGTTGCAGTTACGATTTCTTTATACACATTGTGGTGATAGTGTTTCTAGTACTGTTTGCTGGTTTGATGTCTGGACTCACTCTAGGACTCATGTCCATGAGTTTGGTCGATCTTGAAGTTCTAGTCAAGTCTGGGACCCCAAAGGATCGTCAATACGCTGGTATCTTTTACTCTTTGGCCCTCACTTCGATGATTCTTTTTGTTTTGTCATTTGTGGGGTTATTTTCGATAGGTTAAGAAGTTCCTCTGTTTGGATGTTGAGAAATGTGGGAAGGCGAAGTTTTGGGTAAGTAGGGTGATGGAGAATCTAAATCTTTGGAACCAAATAAAGCCAAATTTGTTCATTTGAGCATCTTTTGCTTATATACTTGTCACGTTCAGGGCGTTCATGACGATTTATAGGCCGGTAAAGTTAAAAAGCTCCTATTTTGCTTCTTTTACGCTTTTGGAGAGTCCTGACGCAAAATAAGAATCTTTTTGTTGCTTTTTATAAGGTCTAAGACCTTTTTGTTGTAATGACTGAACATGAGTCTTTCCCACCCTTACCTATCCGGCCTGATCATGTTAATATGTGCTTCCTTGTTTGTCTACCTTTTGTCATCGTGTGGTTGGTTAGTACTTTAGACTTTCGTTTAGTTAGTTTTTTTTATAATATAATTTATACTAACATTTTTTTCTAACATTAATGTTCTTTTATATTTCGTTTCTTTTGCATGGTTTCTCTGTTGATTTTAGTGTTTCTTCACTTTTTATTATCTTTAAGTTTTGATCTCTTCGCAGTTTGTAGTCTTCCTTTAGCCACAACGGTATATCAATAATTAACTTGTAATTTGATTGATCCAAGGAAAAAGAAAAAGTGAGTGATTCCTCTTTATCCAAGCATGATGAGGCTGGACATCCATTTGAAGTAGAATTAAGTTTCTGTGTCTCATTCACTGTTGTCTCTTTACGTGCTAAGGCCTTGCCACTTGATCATACTTTTATCCAAGTTTAGCAGTCATCCCTCAACTCCTTTAGGAATATTGGCACGAAATATTTGCAGTTCCCTCAGAACAGGAGTACAGTATGCTATTATGTTACGTAGTTTTTCTGCTACTGGTGCCCCAAAAAGTACTAGTTCATTCCTTCTAAATTAATTAAATTGATCATAAATGATTCGATTTTAAATTATGCTGCATTTTGACTATGGGATCTGTTCTAAACTACGTATAAGATGTTATCATTGCAAGCTTATATTGTGTACCTATAAACTTTGCTGGATAAATTATGCGCCCGTTGTGATTGCAGCAAAGATTTTGCCGGTTGTCAAAAATCAGCACTTGTTACTCTGCACACTGCTTATATCCAACGCTGCTGCCATGGAGGTAAATAAGTTATAGTGGATTTTATAAGCTTTCTAATCGTCTCTGCGAAAGTACTAAATTCAGGATGTCTTCTACTTGTCAGGCACTTCCAATCTTTCTTGATGCTTTGATTGTTGCTTATGGTGCTATTCTAATATCTGTTACACTAATCCTTCTATTTGGTGAGGTAAGGAGTCGAACCTTGGCATTTGAGCTTTTGAAGTCACGGATGGATACTAAGTGAATCAATCGAAATGGTCACCTTGATTTTAACCTTTTCTGTATATGCTGTTTGCATTTGTGTTATTAATAATTTTTCCTTGTTAAAGGAACTGTCTCTGGATCCATTTTGCCATGGGACAAGAGTTCTTCTGTAGTTTACATATCATATGAAATAGCAGGCTACATCATTAACGAAACCATGGTTTTAAAAAGTTAGAATTCTATAACATGAACCTTTCAATAATCCCAATTATCTTTACTGCTATTGAGGGTATTGCAGCCAACATGGTACACATGAGTTATTAATTATTTGCTTTGGTTGTGCAGATTATACCACAGTCTGTTTGTTCTAGGTATGGCTTGGCAATTGGTGCAACGGTGGCCCCTTTTGTCCGTGTACTTGTTTGGATCTGCTTTCCTGTTGCATATCCAATAAGCAAGGTGTTATATTTTGGTTAAATGGAACTTTTCCAGTACTCATTGTCATTGAGATGATTGTAAATGAACCATCTTTTCCCAGCTTTTAGATTTTCTGTTGGGTCCTGGACATGTAGCACTCTTTCGCAGAGCTGAATTGAAGACACTTGTAGATTTTCACGGTAATGAGGTGTGTTTGTAATCCATTCAAATTTCATCATAACAGATGCTCATATTCAATACCCATTTATGTCTAATTGTTCGCATTTCCTCTACAGGTGAATATGCAGCCTTCATTTCAATTTTCATTTGTTGATTCTGCAATTCTTTTTGAATCTTATCTTATGTGATTCTGTTTATGCGATTTTCATTTTCTTGCTCCCTTTCATAATCCTTTTTTGTCAGTTTTATGACATTGTTGTGATCTTTACAAGGCTGGAAAAGGTGGAGAACTAACCCATGATGAGACAACAATCATTGGTGGAGCACTCGAGCTTTCTGATAAAACAGCTGGTGATGCTATGACTCCTATGTCCGAGACTTTTGCTATTGATATAAATGACAAGCTTGATAGGTGAGTAATCGAGCTTGCAAAAGTACAAGTTACAAAAGTTGTTTACTCACTTTCATGTGTTACTCATTGGAAAGTGGTTCTCTTATGTACAGGGATTTGATGAATTTGATACTGGAGAAAGGGCATAGCAGATTGCCTGTGTATTATGAGCAATCAACTAACATTATTGGAGTTATCCTTGTAAGTTACTGTGATGTATGTAAAAAAGAAAGCAGAGAATTTATTGTTTACTATTTAGCTTATTTTGCAACTTTAACCATTTTGTCTTTGGTACGACCTCATTTGTTTAAGGTGGAAGAATATTACTTTATATTTTCTGATTGATGTATGTCTATATGTGATATTTAGGTCAAGAATCTGTTGACCATTCACCCAGATGACGAAGTACCTGTAAAGAATGTTACTATCCGAAGGATACCCAGGTATTCGCTGCTGGTGTTCTCCTGTACTGAAATTATGAATTTTAAGTTGTTTGTGCAAGCAATGAATGAAGAATGAGGATGATTCATCTTATGTGCTACTGATGCGGTCCGTGTTCTGCTGTAGGGTTCAAGAAAGTTTACCGCTATATGATATATTAAATGAGTTTCAGAAAGGTCACAGTCACATGGCTGTTGTTGTAAGACAGAGCAGCAAGGCAGATGAGCAGAGCACTAGCAGCACCCCATCCAGTAAGTGCCAACGTCATACTCTTATCTGTCTGTTTATTTTCCCAGTAACTTTTTCTGTTTGATTCCTGAACCTCTGAAATGGAAGTGGAGTTGTAATTATAATTCTTGGGACTGTATAAAATATCAGTAAAAGTGGAATTGTCCAAAATTGCAAATTCTTCATTCTGACCCTAAGATCTGAAATTCTGTCAAAATAATGTCTGGATCCAATGGAATTGAAATTTCTTTTTCCTGATTCTGAGAAAGAATATAATTGTGTGAATTCCCTGGATTAAGCTAAGGAATTGGGCAGTTGGATTAAGCTAAGGAATTGGGCAGTTCCTTGTGACAAGCAAATGGGGCTCTCAAATGTCTTGAGTGAATTCTCCAATCTGTTAATCATCTCTTTTGTTTCTCACTACGTTCCCAAATAGATCCTGTTAAAGAAGTAAAGCTTGACATAGATGGTCGAAAGCCCTTTGAAAAGGCTACCAAAGAAAAGAGTTTAAAAAGCAAAAGATCATTTCAGAAGTGGAAGAGCTTTCCCAACAGTGGCAACAATTCGACCAGGAGCTCTAGTAGCAGGAAGTGGACAAAGGACTTGGACTCGGACATCCTGGACATAAATGACAATCCACTTCCAAAACTTCTTGAAGAAGAAGAAGTTGTAGGTATAATAACAATGGAAGATGTGATTGAAGAGCTCCTACAGGTACTTACGATTGCTTGTCCTGTTTGCTCCACCAACTTACGTTCTAATCCTGCTTTTGCATCATGCAGGAGGAGATATTTGATGAGACGGATCATCATTTTGAGGAATCATAACATTGTTACTGCTAGTGAGTCTTAGGAGCCAAATACCCAAATATCTTGTACAACTCGGATTTACCATGTAATGGACAAACGAATTAGCCTCATTATATTTTATGCAGTGCGTGCACCAGCCAAGCTCGTGCCAAGAGTTGTATTACACTCAAAAAGCCATGTTATGCAAATCCGGAAATCTGTTAATACACCAAGTTAAAGGAAAACGTTAGACAGAAGGACGGGAGAGAGATTTATTGCAAGAGACGTGAACGTATCAGGTTAATAGAGGAGTTTCCTGTTGCCTTCGCTTTGGCATTTGATCCGCCCAAGTGCAGGTGATGCAAACGAAAGAGATGGCTGAGGCAGTTCCTTGAGAAGTAAACAGAGTAGATGTTGAACCAAAAGTAGAGGTGCCAAACATGGATATAGATGTAATGCCAGCAAATGAAAAAGTATGGGTTGACGAAAACAAGACTGATGGAAATGGGTTGGATACATATCCAAATGGTAAAGTGCTAAATGCAAATATGGTCAAAACTCTAAAGCCACGAGGTTTCGAAGCAAATGAGTTGGGATTGGTTGATATACTACTGAATTCACTAGCAAATGATTAACCAAACAATGTTGATAGGGCTAAAGGATTTGATAATAGTGTAGATATGCCAAACTAATACTACCAAGAGCTTGACCAAGAGGAATTGGTATGAAACTTTGAGACATTGGTTCGAAATCAAAGGTTAAACACAAGATACGATAGGCGAGTTCTTATTCGGCACGCCACAACACCACTAACAAGTCTCGTCAAGCAAGGATGGAATTCGAGGAGGAAGAACAAGAAGGTTAGGAGAGAGTGCTTAACAAAAAGGAAGAAAACTAACAAGCGCTTAGAGAGTTGTCTAGACGCCACGGAGGCGTAGAGGTGAGTAACTAGAGGCATTTATAAAAAAATGTTCAAAAGGTTGGAAGACACTCCAACCAAGTTACACAAAAAGCATAACCTAGTTGAAAAATTAGAGGACTTTCATAATAAGGTGTTTGCCTTCATGTCAAGAGACTAGGTGCTTGTTAAATAAAATCTAAAAAGATGGTGCTTACAATAAAATTAAACCTATTCATCTTTTAAAAATAATTTGCCTTTTTAATTGATCAATAATAATAAGTTCATGCTTACAAGTGTCATAGGTGTATGAATAAAGTGTTAATATTTTGATTTATTTGTATACTCAAATCAAAGTACTTAAACATGAAAGGAATAAGTTGGTATGTTGACAATTTTTAAGTAATTGATGTTTGAAGTTAATTCCATGAGATTTAATGTCATTGTACTATTATTGCATTGTTGCATGATTGTGTGTTTTTTTGTTTGTGTTTTGTTTGTGTGTAGTTTTAATTTTGTTTAAGGATAAGCAAAGATTTAAGTGTGGCGATGTCGATAGGTGTATATTATAGTGTGTTTTTCTAGAGGTTTGAGTATGTTTTTAAGTGTTTTCTTAGATTATAATAATGTATTTCGGATCTAAAATTGTGTTCTTATTAGTGTTTTTATGTTTTTTGTTGTTTTAGAGCAAGGATTTGATCTTAATTTTATGTTTCAAGGTGTGCCTGATGTGTTTGATAGTGAGTAAAAACATAAAAATTGAAGAAAATATAAAGAACTTGAAAAATGGAAGAAGTTACGATCGTGCACAATTGCTCTACCGTGCATGATGAGTCAACTGCATAGATTCAGTCTCTATCATAGGGAGTATGGATAAGGTAGGAGTCACGATCGTGATTCTATGCATGATTGTGACAAAATGTTTTCCAACACGCAAAATTGTTGTATTCTTGACATTAAAAGGCTATTTTTAGAATCAAATTAAGTCGGGAAATACTAGAAAGAACCTTAGAAGCTTCAAGAAGTGTTTAAGGATTAAAAAAAACACCAAAAAGGAGGCTGCATTTAAGAATTAAAGAGATCAAAGAGGAGACATCAATAATAACTTAGGATTTTTCAAATTTCCATATCAAGATACCGAACTGTTTTTCATTCTTTTCTCTTCATGTATTTCATTTCTTAGATGTTGATCTGGATTATTAGGATGTTGAACATGATCATATGTTTCTAAATCCATATTAGGGATTATTAATGATATCTTTTGTTAAACTTTATTCTTGTTGAATTCAATAGATATATTAATGCTTTGTGATATTTGTTATGGTTATACTTGGTAATAAATTGAGAAATTGAATCAAGTCAAATATGTTAAGGTGCGCAACAAGAATTGGTAACTTAATAGACCTGCAAATATCAGATTAATAAATAATTGAAGAGAGATCTTAATTGTTAGTTAAATATCCTTAGGATTTTTCAAATCCAATTGAATAATTAGGAATAGTTTTGTTAATCAAGAGGTTGCAATTATATTTTTATCGATTTCAATTGGAATTACTTGATTAGATGCCGAGAGAGGATAATCAAAATCTTAGGATAACTAGGATCGAGTATAATTGAACCAATAAGATAAGAGGAAGACAAAATAAGGATTGAAAAACCCTTAAGTTACCATCATTGATTAATTTTATTCTTATTATTAGTTTCAATTATTCAATTACTTAGTGTTATTAGTTTATTTCAATATCTGTTAATTTGTTTGAATTCAATTCATTCAATCTTTAGTTACCCTAGACAAAGTGCATTCAAGTTGTTAGGTGTCTAATTACTACGAGTTACGATTTGTATATTTACAGTACAAAAGTTTTTCTATATAAAACTTATCAAGTTTGAATTCAATTCATTCAATCTTTAGTTACCCTAGACAAAGTGCATTCAAGTTGTTAGGTGACTAATTACTACGAGTTACGATTTGTATATTTACAGTACAAAAGTTTTTCTATATAAAACTTATCAACAATGCTTATAACTCCAGCTTGAAAAATACCTTGGTACTATAAATTTCATCTAACTATTCATCAATAATAAGAATTAGGAAATGATTCCCGATCGTTTAAGGCATGATAGTCATTATAAAAGCATTAAAAGTCATTTTTTCTTCACCAGCAATACAAGAGAAGAAAAACGACTATTTTTTGGTTAAATAATACTCTCAATAAGCATCTCATAGATTAGACCCTCTATTTATAATGTTTTTAAAGTGAGGATATCTATAAGGGTAGAGGTTAATAGTTGTTTTTCCTAATAACAGAGCAATAGTATGGCCAAAATGGCTAGATGGGAGAAGACCTTTTGGTTCGATAAAAACAAGAGCAAAGTAATTAAGTAAAGTTTGTAACTTAGGAATTATATTAGGAGTATAGTTTATTTCAATATTGGTGTAGATAAAGGAACTATCTTGATATAGAAAAATGAGATAATGGCTTCAATTTACTCTTTATGTTTGAGTTTATTCGTAGACATATAATAGCAATAGGCTGGTTTCATGCCTATGATAGTTAAATTTGATATATAATTTTTGATAATTAAAGAAGACTTTACCTAAATTCATTAGCCATTAGACCCTCAAGACCAAATGTGATCCATAAATAGGTAGTAAATACAAATCTATCGAGAAATAGGTATGGGCCAAGTGTAGGGAAACTTATGAATAGAGGCCCATTCATTAGAGAGATCACTACCTATAGTGACATTTAAATAAAGAGAGGATTTGATAGGAAGGCTCAAAGATTTTGGGACATACAGGTCTGAATAAAGTTATGGGTTGATGCATTATACATTAAAATGATGGTTGTTTATCCTGAAATGGTTCCTTCTAAACAAAGGACGTAAAAACAAATCTTCTTTCAAATGCGTGAAGGGAGATTGTTGGAATATTTACAGAGTCAATAAATGACATTTTCTTAACCACTAATAAGGAAAGCTCTAAATATTAAAAAAGGGATCTAAATAGATAGAGATTTGATTACCATTCTTGGCCAATAAACATAAAATTTATGGTGATCTAAAATAGTGTCCAAATATGAATTTCTTATCACAGTTAAAGCATATTCCTTTTTCATGATAAGTCACCGTCTCTTTCAAAGTTGTAAACATTTAATGGAGTTATCCTTGCGTTGGTCAGAGAATGGATTTTTAAGAAGAATTTCCATAAGAAATCATTAAATCATTCGAACTCAAGAAAGCCCTCTCTTTTTGTACTTTTAACTAACCTAACTTATTAAAACATTTAATTAGGAGAAGAGTGATTTGAGATGGAAGGTTTTGTGGTGATGCGAAAGTTGTAGTAGATGATGGAGGGAAACATAAAGTAGGGTTACAAGACGAAAGTGATTGTGATGCCATCACTTTATCCTCAATTGAGATTGTCATGCTTATTGCCTTAGGTAATATGGATGGTTTGAACAAAATAATTTGAAATTGATGTCATCTTATATAACACAAACAAAATAGTTCAGAATATTAGTATTGGTAAGGCCAATGTACTAGAGAGAGATTCAATTTTTACCAGATAAGCTATCATAGTGGTTGTTTTCTATAGTTTAAATAAAGGAATGTTATAGTTTTGAAAGGAATATTTAAATAGAGGAATGTTATAGTTTTCTATAGTTTAATTTCTATAAAACTAACTAGATTCGAAACATGTCTAATACCATAGTCCTATACACCTGATAGAATATGTAACCAGATGGGATATTAGGTCGTCTCACTTTAGTGGATTTACCTAACTACATCAGATCTTGTACTCTTAGGAACCATTGTGTGTACAGGTATGGATTCTTGTTCCTATATAGGTACGATATAAAGACGTAGATCCACTGGATCTAACAGTATGAGTAACGGGTACATAATAACTGTAGTATCCACCCTGTTATCATTTGAATGGTCAAAGAGCCCACCATCATCATATAGATTGTATTCTAGAAACTTTGTTGTTTGTGATTCCACTATTTCAGTCTTTCATTCTCTACAGTAAAATATGTAGCTTTAAAGTGGTTAGGATATCTTATTAAATAGCAATGAGCACAAGCATGCAATTTATCTTTATAAGGATTATACTACCTCAGTAGGGCAGCCCCATACAAGAATGTGCGCAAAGCTGGGTTTCCACACTTTTAAACAGTTAGGTAGATTAGTCATGTTCTGCATTTACTTCTTCAAGTCCTTTAAGATACGGTTATACCTTTCGGTAACATACCATTTTGCTCAGAACTATCCATCATAGTGAATTAAGTTACTATTTCAACTGATTTCATATGTTTAGTAAACAGACCTTTTCAAGTCCTAAAACCCAATGTTTACCATGATATTCCCTTCCACAATCAAATTTGACTATCTAGATAAAATTTTTTCTGATTGATTCTTAACCTTGCTTTTGCAAGAATACATAATTGTAATGGGAATAATCAACAATAAATGTCATAATACATTTAGAATTACACAATGCAACTATATAAGGTCTACTGATATCTTTACGTATTAGACTCAACAAGTCAGAAGCTTAAGTTGACCTATATATCCTTATTAGTCAACTTACCCCTCCAACAGTTAGCATATGTTCCTAGATCATCATAATCTAGATTTGAGAGAATGCTTTCCTTAATCAATCTCTCAACCCTAGCTCTGGAAATGTGGCCTAAACTTTTATGTCACACCATTTATAACTTTTCATTCATCAGGGTCCTTCACTTTATGAATTGTTTAGCAAAATACAAAGAAGCATATATCTAATTCAGGGTAAGACACATTCTATACAAACCATATGATAAGAAAATTGTACCATTATGTTTTGCATTAAACAACAACTGTGCAACAGAAGTATTACATATAAAACATTAACCTCTTTGTCCAAAATTGACCAAAAGATCATATATAAAATGTGTGGTGTAAAACCCAAATGAACCTTACTACAAGGTTCACTACATACATTCCTTATAGATATTACTTCTACCTCTTCATTGCCATCAACCATCAGTTACTCATTCTTTTATTTGGTTTTATCTTGGATATGAACCCCTGCATTGTGGAAGCACCTTGATTAGATGCTCCACTATATAGCCACCAAATACTTAATGTGACTATCACAAATTAGATTCATAAATTGATAAGCCAATGAGTTACCTGATGGTCTCAATCTTTCCTTTTAAACCTTATACTATTGGTTTCTTTATGTTATACAAACCTTTACTAGCATCAATATGTGGAGAATATTTGTTTTTTCTACCTTTAATCTTAGCTAGGTTTATCTTTGCTTTCTCTTTAGTTGCTTCAAGGGTTGTAGGAGTAGCAAACTTGAGTTTCTCCTCCTCAACAACGAAATGGGAAATCAAAGCGTTGAAGTCCCATTCCTCATCCAGCGAGTAATATGTCATCACCATATTACTAAACTCTGGAGGGAGTACATTTAGAGTCTGGTGAATAATAAAGACATCATGAAGAGGAATGTTTAGAATCTTTAATCTATTGTGAAGATGAATCATTCTTGATATGTACTCCATTACTCCCCCTTCTCCTGTATATCTCATAAAGAATAATTCTTTCATCAAGGAACTTATCTCAACATTATGTGAGACTGTGTACCTCTAGGAGACATTACTAAGAAACTCCTTCGTTATGTCTTTGTCTGGAAGTCCACTAAGCAAATGGTTAGGAATGGATTTCTTAATGGTCATAAGAGTTAATCTGTTAGACAAATCCCAGCTTCATAGGCTGCTTTGTGAGCTCTCGAGCTCATGGATGTAGGTGGAGATGACCTATTCGTCTGTATGGCCATATCAACCTCAGTTATCTTCATAGCATTCAATACATCCTTTGTCCACTTCTTTTCAATGGTATATTGATTGAAAAGGTGACTTTAAGATGATAATGTTTAAATCAACACAAATGTAGGATAACAACGATACTTAAAGCCATTAAATAGTATCTTTACTGAAAATCCGGTTACACAATTATGAAACACCTATGGATTGAATACATAATATATGCAACTAGACCTCCACATAAATGTGATTAGAGTATAAACCATCAACTCTCATAATGCTATCACCTATAGGTGAATAGATCATTCGGGCAATGACTTTCCTCTATCTAATGCCTTTATGCAAATCTCAAAATCTCATGTAAAGCCAAGACCTGTGGGCAAAATAACCAGATATGAGACCAGAGACATTCTCTAATGTGTAAGTAAAACAATTCAAAATACTGACTCGAAAGGCCACTATGGTGACTACATCCCCATTAGCACTCAAAAAGTTTACAAACATAAGGGATACATCTTTATGTTATCTTCACATTCTTATGGTATGTGACAATGTAACATCAATAAATGCAACAACTTAAATGATAGTCTCATTGTCACACAGTTGTGTTGAAGACATTCTCTGAAAACTTCATTTGAGACTTTTACAAAGGAAAAATCTCAATAGAGCAACTATCGTCAATCACCAGACATTGAATTGACCACCCGAGACATGAGAATCTCATGTATCTCCCTTATGGCAAGTTTGTTGCGTGAAAATTCACTCAAAAATGGCGTCAAAATATCTTAATTCCTTTTTTGAGCGACTATCATGTGATCCCGAACATTGAACATGAGACCCAAGACACAAACTTGAAGTATCTCCCTCATGTGATTTCCGAAGCATGAAATTTTACTTGAAATCGGATTTAGAACACCTTAATTCTTTTTCTAGAGTTAAACTTAAATTTATTATTAATGTAATAAATCCAAAAAATGGAAAAACTCACTTTATGAATTTCCTGGACTCTAAAATTGACCCAAAACACCCAGGGGAATCTTTATGGAAAATCTAAAATTTTTACGTTTTTGTTTTTTTAAAAATACTATAGTTGCTAACATTAGCATGCGTTAGCAACACATCAGTACACTATAGCGATGTCAGGTAAGAGTGGAGATAAACGCGCTGCCCAATGATGCCTCTCAATAGTTAACGACGCGTGCGCAACACGCACCAGATGCATTTACGTGCACGTATCCGATGACTCGTGCATTGCACGTGCTGACATGTGATGGGGCATGATCCACCCACGTGTCGACCTATGTTTGGCCCATGTGTCACGCGTACCAGACGTACCACCCTTTAGGGTGGCACTGTGAGTTATCAATCGCATGTGTCATACATGTCCGATGATCTCTGTCATTCCCATCGGACTAGTTTTCACCCCGTTTCTGAAGGCTCAACATATGTATACTACTTTCATGCAATAAAAAAGTAAGAAAAAAATCGAGAAACAAAAGTTAAATCTCCTAAAACCTTACAGAGAGAAAACTGAAAAATCTTCATTTTTAACCACTCGATCACGTTACTAGGGAGGGATCCATAAATTTTTTTGAGTGGGGGCAAAATATTTAAAGTACTCTTATATTACTAAAAAAGATACAAATATTTGTACATTTGATAAAAAAATTACATCATTGTCTTGAGCTTCTTACATATAAGTATATAACCTATTGCAATCGTTCCCTATGAGTTCTCATATTTTGATATCGCTGCAAAATTTTCTCATTGTCAATACTATTGAAGATATCTTTTTGAATATATGTGATCAAACAATCATTCATCCAAGAATCTCCTACCCGGTTGCACAAGTGATTTTTCACTATTTTCATTGTAGAAAATACTCTTTCTACCGATGCAGTAGCAATAAGCAAATCAAAGCTAATCTTATAAGTAAAAACACCAAAAGGTACACAACATCCTTTTTTTGTTTCAACTAGCTTCTTGGCAAGATCACTAATTCCATGCACTATCGAAAATTGATCATCAGATTCCATATGAACAATATAATTGTCAAGTTAATCACCAAGAGTAATAAGCTCTACTTTAGAGAAATCAGAAGGATAAAATTCAGCAAATTGAATTAATTTTTGCTTATCAAAAGCATAAAAGAGTCATTTGGATTCAAGCATGTCACACAAATAAGCAACTTGGTATTTACCTGTTGTATATTAATCACAGTGTAAAATAATTCCACTTGCTAATGATGCAAATTCATCATTTTTTGTGCTTTTTGCCTTGACCTTTCCTGATGTACAAAATTTTCATCCATATTTGAAATAAAAATATCATGGTTCTTACAAAATGAAGATGTTTCATCAAATAAGGATTGCCACCCATCATCCCTCATCAATTGTAGTCATTGTTTGGAAACTTTAATCAAAGAAATTGCATTGATAATGTCTTGATCCTTCCTTTGCAATGCTTGAGATAATTCACTTGTGATGCCCAAGATTTTTTTCATCAAATGCAAGCTAAACACAAATTCATAAGATTAGATAGAATCAAGCAAAGCATATGCTTCACCTTTTCACTCTGAAGTTGTGCCTTCTTCCATAATGATCTCTAGAACATCAACTATGGGGTCAAACATTATGATTAAGCTTGATAATGATCCATAATGTGTGCCCCAATGTATGTCACCTGCTCATTGAAGAGAAGTTTCTTTATGTAAACCTTTGTCACTTGAAAGTTTACCATTTTTTAGTCCTTCATCATTCTTATTAAACTGCTTCTCACGAAGATCTTTTCTTTTACAAAAACCTCCAACTACATTTGATAAGCTTGAGGCTGTGTTAAACAACAAAGCAACATGTAAATGATTCTTGGCCACCGCTACAAGTGCTAATTGCAATTGGTAAGAGAAACAATGAACATAGTGAGCTGAATTATTTTCTTTTAAAATTAGAGTCTTCAAACTAATTGATCCTTGCATATTGCTAGCTCCATCCTAGCCTTGCACACGTACAGATGATATAATCAATCCATGTTTTGAAAACAATTCATCTATTGCAAACTTTAGTGATAAAAAGGTGGTATCACTAACATGACTAATACTAATAAATCGCTCAAGCACACAACCTTTTGCATTCACATAACGTAAAACAATAGCCAATTGTTCTTTGATTGAGATATCACAAGACTTATCAATAAGGATATAAAATAACCCACCTTCAAGATCATTAATAATGGCATTGGAGGTTTCAATTGCAGCGGCTTTGATAATATCCTTTTGTATGTTAGGAGTAATGACTTTGAGATTTTCGCAGGCATTGTTTAAAACAACATTATTGATAGCTTCATTATAGTCAGCCAATGATTGCAAAAGTTAAAGAAAATTACCATTATCACTAGAAATATTTGATTCATCACGATCACGAAAAGCCAATACTTGACATAAAAGGAATCGAACACAATCCACTGATGCAGTGAGTTGGGTACGATAGTCCTTTCAAGCTTGGTTGGATTGATTAGCATAAGTAACTTGAATATGTTGTTTTTTATTCATCAAATCTTGACATGTCTTCCAAGCTTTATTGTGCGAGCTACTAGGACCTCTTACCTGAATATAAAACCTGTCTTTTTTCTTCCAATTGTTAAATCCATCAGTAACAAAAGTATCACCACATGCTTGACTTTAAATATCCGGCCTAAAATGATAGCAACATAAGTAAAAAGTTACATCTTTTGTAACACTATACTTTAACCAATTAGCGTATTATTTAAACCAAGATGAAACAAATTTACGATAAATATTTCCAAGTTTTTTTTGTAAAAAATCATGCTCAAAAGGTTGACATGGACCCCTTTTACAAATAAGCTCTTCGTATTCTACCACGGTTATTAGAATAATAATCTAAAAAAAAATTTCTGCAATCCTAGATCAAACTGAAGATTATCTAAATTGATTTTTAAATGAGAATGCTTTAAAAGGTTGGAGCTAGAATCCTTATTTGTAAGAGCCCTTTTGAGAAATTTGTCCAACTGAAATAAAAGTTAAGTAATTAGAGAAGATATCATGATATACAAATAAAAATAAAATATGTATATAAGAACATGAAAAAAGAATAATGTTGTAAGAAAAAAAAGTTTGTTTAAGAACCAACAACTGCATTATTATCAAAAAGAAAAAAAAGCTACATTTGCTAATCCATCACTATTTTCAATTAATTATAAATTTCATATTTGATATTTCTATAGCCCCCATTTTATTTATTTTCCTTAAGCACTCATTGTCTCATTGCCCATTCATCAGTTCAAAAAAATTGTTATTTGCTCTCTTTCTCTTTTGTCTCTAAATTGTTGAGAATCATTGAATTTCTCCCTATGTGTTTTGAATTGCTAATTTTCTTCTTCTCTTTCTTTTAATTACGTCCCAGCGATGTCCGTGGAACGACGGTCCAACGGTGCCTCTATAACAGTAAAGCTCAGTTCCATTACTATATGCTC